>JALLKC010000157.1:0-58091 GCA_024034495.1 Camelina laxa | reverse complement strand
GGAAATTAAAGACTTGCTTCATGATCATGCAAAATTATCTACTGAAATATTCATAAGCTGAGAAATTTTGGAAATCTATATATAATATGCCTTTGAAATTGAATTTAAACAAAAAGACACAAGTTTGACATCGCTAGCTTCAGATTATGTTGTTTCACAAATTGTTGTTATTAGATAATCAAATTGTTGTTATGTATTTTAAAGGAAGCACGGGCGATGACGACGACGATTAGATCTAGGTTATGAAAATGAAGGCTTCCGGCGAGGTTGGGAGACGGAGAGAGGGTCTCTTGCATTTTCCGTTGGGTGAGAGTATTTGGGGTCAGATCGGAAGTCTGCCCCTGAGTTTTACACGGTTACTTTATTCGGTAATCGATTCCGATCTGAAGAGAGGGATCCCGTTGCATTCGGATCCTAATGATTTGCTCGGGCTTGATCTGAGGAATCATATTTGGGTTAATGGATGGATTCGTATCAAGTTTGTGGGATTGATTTTGGAATCTGTTTGGGATTTTCTGGTATTTAAATGGGTGATTTCGATCGTGGTGTGTGTTAAGGTTATGATTCGATGCTGTCCTTGTTATGGAAGGTGCTGTTCCCATATCTCGTGGTTCATGGGATTTGGGTTTGATACTGTTTTGATTTCAGAGTATAGTTTTGGAATCCTGTTGATTGGCATATCCCCTCTGTCACGTCGTTTGGCGTTCCTTTGTTTCATCTGTGTTTCACTCCTTCGTATTTTGTTTTGTTCCGCCTGTTGTGGTGTGTGGTGTATTGTCTTGGAACGTGTTTGGTTGCTGAGTGTTGTGCTTTGGTTCATGGCTCAATCATCATTTCTCAAGGGAACGCTCTTTGGTGCGTACGGAAACTGTGAAAATCTCCAACTCTGTTTTGGTTCATCGGATTCAGCAGTTTTCTCTTACTCTTATAGGGAGGCTGATGAATCCTGCGATTCAACGGATGGAGTCCTTGATTAATACTTTGCCTAAGATTTGGAAGCTTGAAGACAAAGTGGTGGGAGCTGATCTAGGTCAAGGTACCTTTCAGTTCAATTTCGCTGAAGAGAGTGATTTGCAAGGGGTCTTACAAATGGTCCATACCATTTTGATGGTTGGATGATCTCTTTGGTTAAGTGGGAGCCAATCATATCTTTAACCAATCCTTTGCCATCAATTCCTGGGTCAAAGTTGCTAGTATCCCTATGCATCTTTGGGAGGTTGCTACTTTAGAGGCTATTGGGAAGAAGCTTGGTATCATTCGAGAGATTGATGAGGAGACAGGTAGTGTTTGTGTGACAGCTTAATGGTTTCAACCCTCTACTCTTCAAGTTGGTTGTGCCATTTGAATTTGGCGATGAGGTGATAATTACTCTAGAGTATGAGAAACTTAATGGTGTTTGTGATAACCGCTCTCGGCTCACTCATGAGGAGAGAGAATGTCCGAACTCAACAAGGCTGTCGAGAGAAGGGTGTGAGTTTTCAAGCGGAGAATCGAGGGGTTCAGCGACATTAAGGTATGGTGCAACAAGGGGTGTTTCACAATGATGGTGGTTGGGAGAAGCCTAGGAAATATGTGAAGAGAGCTTTAGACTTTCAACCCCATGATCCTACTGCTGAGGTGGGGCACTCCGGTTCCTATCATCGAATCGACACCATGGTTCTGTCTAGGATCAAAACGTTCCCATGGTGCGGTTAGGCAGGGTAACTTAGGTCGAAAGAAGGATAAGGCTTTACGGTTCTCTAGTTTCCGGTTTAAAACTTGTTAAAAATCTGTTTTGTCTTTAGCATCTCGCGGCAAACGTGTGCTTGCTAAAGCTTTATCTAAACCTCGCAGTGATGGTCATAAACAGAAAGGGACAGGGACACAAGGGTTTAAGGCTACGGAGGGAAACCTGCTGGTATCGGTGTCGGTCGACCAGTTGGGGGTCGGTGGCACAACGCGAGGACGGCTCGGGACTTTGGCGAGTGTTGATCGATGCCATGAGGAGGTGTCGGTCGACCAGACTAGGGTTTTCGGGAGTGCCGTCGGCAGGGTTGTCACACCAGATAGTCATGCTTTTATCGAACCACTGGTGTTTTATTCTTGTTTACATGGATGTTTGACCTATTGTTTGTCTTATGATTGTTGTTGTGGCATGTTGACCTTATTGCTTGTGTGTTAGCCCAGTAGATGGGAGGATTGCCTCACTGAGTTTTACCAAATACTCATGCATCTCAATTTGTGTTTGTGGTGCAGGTAAAGGCAAAGTGTGATCGTGGAATCAAGGATGAAGAGGAGGATGTTCTAGGGACTCGATTGGATGTTGTCTGGTATTTGCTAGGGTGCTAGAGTTGGGTCATTAGAAACATTGCTAGGTTGCTGGTTTCATGTATCTTGTTGTTTGGTATTGAGATATTGCCTTGCTATAATATTGGTTTATTATTGGGTTATTGTTGGATATTAATTATGTTTTTCCGCTGTTGGTTGTGATTATGGATAGGTGGCTAGTGGGTATGGGACCACTAGCTGTAGTTGTTTTAATATATTATATTTATTATTTATTTAAAAAAAAAAAAAGGTTGGTCGTTTCAGTAATAGACGGAATAATCAGGTTGTCCGATGCCGCTTAGATAGAGCTTTAGGTAATGTGGATTGGCACTGTTTCTTCCCTCATTCAAAGGTTGCCTATTTAGAAATGATTGGGTCTGATCATTGTCCAATTTTGACAACTTGCTTTAAAACGACCTTAAGGAGGCAACGACAGTATCGTTTTGATAAGCGATGGCTGGGAAAAGATGGCTTGCCTGATGCGGTGGAGTCTTGGTGGATTTGCACTAGGAACTTTCCAATACCGGTTTTTGTGGATAAATTTAAGAACTGTCAAAATTCGATTTCTTGGTGGCGGAAAATAGTGTTTTTACTGGACCTACGGTTATTTCCAATTTGAAGGCAGCCTTACAGGAGGTAAAGATGGATGATTCGATTTCGCAGGCGGAAATTTGCAACATAGAAAAGAAACTGAAGGAGGCTTACCAAGATGAGGAAGTATATTGGCAGCAGAAAAGTAGGAAGTTTTGGCTACGGGTTGGCGATAAAAACACAAAGTTTTTTCACGCTTCCACGAAACAATGGAGGGTCAGAAATAGGATTACAGGGTTATATGGTCCTGATGACACGTGGACTGAGTCGGAATCGGGTATGGAGGATATTGCAACAAATTACTTTGCGGATCTTTTTAAACGGTCCGACGTGCGGGGTGTCTCGCAGATGCTGCAGGAAGTTCCTCATCTAGTCACAGATAACATGAATAGGAATCTGATCAGGGAGATCACAGATTCAGAGGTTCGCAAAGCTTTGTTTGATATGCATCCTGAGAAGACACTAGGACCTGACATGATGATGGCTTTGTTCTTTCAAAGGTTCTGGTCCACTCTTAAAGGCGATCTGGTGGCTTTGGTGAAGGAATTTTTTCGCACAGCTCGTTTCCCCCGAAATAAGGACTCAATTGAAATCCGTAATTAGTATCTCCAAAGAAGGTGGTATGGGCTCGTATTTGGGTATTCCGGAAAATCTCCAGGGTTCGAGAACTAAGGTTTTTAGATACGTTAATGACCATCTGGATGATCGTGTGAATGGTTGATCTGCAAAGTAATTATCGAAAGGTGGAAAGGAACTTATGATTAAATCGGTAGTGTTGGCTCTCCCAACCCATGTTATGTCTTGTTATAAGTTTTCAATGGAGCTAACGTCTAACTTAACGAGTGCCATCTCAAAATTTTGGTGGAAGTCTAACGATAAGGCACGAGGTTTGCACTGGATCGCTTGGGATCAGATGTGTAAGGACAAATGTGACGGCGGTTTGGGTTTTCGTGCTTTCGAACAGTTCAATGATGCAATGTTGGCTAAGCAATATTGGCTTTTAATTCACTACCCATCGTCTCTGATGGCTCGGGTTTTGTGAGGTAAGTATTTTTGGAATAAACATCCTCTACAGGCCAAAAAGCCTTATTCCCCCTCGTTTGCTTGGCAGAGTAATTTTTTAACTAAAGGATTGGTGGAACATGGATCATGATGGGCGATAGGTTCGGGCTGTAATGTCTCGGTGTGGCAAGATCCGTGGATTCCGGATAGTCAACAGAGACCAGCTAATGGTCGAGGAAGGCAGTTACACCCCAATTTAATAGTTAACCATTTGATTAATCCAATTAAGAAGGAGTGGCATATGCCAATCCTAGAGGAGTTCATGGACCCAGTAAATATTCAGAACATTTTATTTATGGAGACCAGTAAATCCTTTAAACCGGATAAACTGATCTGACATTTTACTAAATCAGGAAAGTATTCGGTTAAATCCAGTTATCGGCTCGCGCGTGAGATAGTTAAAGAGGTCGAATATGGACCGACGTGTACGGTTCTTCGGGCGTAGACTTGGAAACTTGAGGTTCCTCCGAAGATTCAACATTTTTCTGGCAGATTGCCTCTGGTTCCCTCCCTGTGTTGGAACGCCTTGCTCATCGGGGAATCCGGTGTGATCCTTTATGTAAACGATGTGGCTCGGCGGTTGAAACTATCAGTCATGCACTTTTTTAGTGTCTCCGTTCGCGTGGGATTTGGGCTTTGTCCCCGCTGGACATACGCTTTGATGGTTTTCCATATGGTTCTATTTTTTCGAACCTAGATTTCTTATATTGGCGGGCGTCGTCCCTGTCGGTAACCATAGATATAGGTTTTCATCTTCCTTGGATTGTCTGGTGTATCTGGAAAGATAGAAATAAAAAAGTTTTTCAGGGTATCGAGGCAGAGCCAACTGACGTTATTAATCAGGCGACTACGGATAAGTTGTTTGGGAGGAGGCCAAGTCCTTCACTTTGGTTCCTTTAAATCCTTTACCCTTGGAGGTTCGGCACCCTGATCCCCGGTGTCAGGTCGATGGATCTTGGAAGGCTTCAGATCCTTTGGAAGGGTTAGGCTGGTGGTTGTGCAATAGTGAGGATAGGACATTATTACCCGAAGCACGAAGTCAGCGACGCGGTCCTTCACCTCTACATTTGGAGCTTCAGGCGTTGATTTGGGCGATGGCATCCATATTGGCGACGGGTGTTGACTGTTAGAGTTTCGAGACAGATTGTGCTGAACTAGTGGCGATGGTGCAGTCCCCTGATGAATGACCCGCTTTTTCTAATCTGTTGGATGAGTTTAACTTACTTCGCTCATCATTTCCATCCTTCTTACTTTTGAGGATCCCGCGTACGTCCAATGTACGGGCTGATTGTCTTGCCCGCTCTTTGAGATTGTTAGTTTCTGCATCTACGTTTGTAAACTTTTTCCCTCCAGTTTGGGCAACCAACCTTGAAGTTACCTTCTAATTTAATGTTCGGTTGACAAAAAAAAAAAGATAATCAAATTGTTTGTAAAGTGTTATAACAAGAGGTTTAGGGAATTGTTCTCTTGTATTATTCTCTATTCCATAGGATACAACATATATATATAGGGAAACAATATTAGGGTATAGGGTTTACACTAACGGGCCGATAATAGGCATCCATTTAATACAATATATTTATAACACTCTTCCTTGGATGACCATTATAAAAATGTAGTCCCAAAATGCGGAAATGAGATGCTGTCTCGTTAAAAACCTTACCAGGAAAACCCAGTGGGAAAAACCATGGTTAAGGGAAAAAGAGTGCAACGCGCTTTTACTCCCCCTCACGAATACATCACTTGAAATCTTCGAGATGACCGATCCAATATGATGAAGTAGCTTCTTAAAATTAGTGGTTGGAAACGCCTTGGTAAATGGTTCACCAAATCTTCACTTGAACGAATCTGTAGTAAACGTGTATCGCCATTCTTCTATTGGTCATGGGTCTCGCAAGTGACTCATCTTTATCATTATCTTCGTTTCTCATGATCTCATCAGTGTATGTCAAAGACTTTGAAGATGATAGTCTTTCACCATTAGAAACATAATATTCCTCTTCAGGTGTTTATCTTTCACGTGTTCTTTTGTTGTCTCGTTAAAAACCTTTCATGGAAAAACCCAATGGAATAAAAACCATGATAAGGGAAAAAGAGTACAACTACACACTGATCATATATCTCCCCCTAAAAGCATCATCTTCAGGTTATACATTATGATCATATATATCATATTTTCTGAACTGTTATAAACAAAACTCATATGGTCATCATATATTCTCTCGAGTCATTTAACTTCAAGTCATTTGCACCCCTTTCATACAGAAGATCTATTTGAACTTTAAGTCCAAACCTTCTTTTACATACAATCTTCCAGACAACCATCTTATACATAGGAGTTATTCATACTCTCCTTGTAAAACTTTCTCTTCCAACTCTTCTTCTTAGTATGGCACTACAAGACCATTTTTCTATGTAAGATGATGTAAGCATCCTGAGATAACATCTCTTTCATCAGATGTCAAATCCGTAACCTCAAAAAATTTCATGAAATATCTGATCTTATACAATCTGATTTCTCCATCTTTCAGGAGGTAATATTTCATCACTGTTTGTTAATCCATAAGTTCTTTGGTATGTGAAATCTCTACTGGAGATTAGATGACATTTTCATTATCAACATATTTTGCACTTATTCTTGTAGCTTTCTTTTAACAAGAACCACTTTTAAGTGCAGAATAAACAAGATATACAAACAGTTTTTCTTTTAACGAGGTTCAGCAAATGCCTACATCCTCAAACTTTGTTGAAAATATTCTTGAACACAATTACAATTAGTGTTCAATCTCGGATTTACACAATCCTAAGATCTTCTCTTATCTTGTTCCCGATCTATTTTCGATACACTATGAGATCCTTAAGATCAACAACAATGATCTATATACAGGATTCTCACCTAGAGATAAACTCTCACCATTTTCTCCCCAAAGTTGTCAAAAGCCTACAAAACTTTTTCTCGCTTTTACAACGTTCTCGAGGGATATAAAATATTGCTTCTAGCAATATAATAACTTTAAGGGATAGACTGAATCAAGTCTTGCTTTTATTGTCAAACTCATAAGGGATCTAAAATAGTTCCTTCCACCAAAAGAGAGTACATCTCTCATAATTATTTTATGAGAATCATTGTACTACTACACATATTTAATTTCTCATAAATATCCACTTATGTCCTACTCCTTTTACAATTTCAAGTGTAAGGACTACATGTCCAAATATTACCTCTTAGAGACTTGAACTATTTCATAGTTACTTCTTTTAATGATTAACCAATCATTCTGTGTACATTTTTCAATAGAAGTTTTTTTATTAACCGCAGTTTATAATCCTTGATGTTTATCCATAACATCATCAACTGCAATACTGCATGCAAAATTATTTACAACGTCGATTTGCTCTTTTTGGTTCCTTTTCATTCTAGACATGACTCAACTTGTTGAGATTTCCTTTCATTATTATTCTCAGGTACCTGAATCTCTTTCTTACTCATGTGTACATCTCTTATAGAGATTTTTTTCATAACCTTTTGCTTCCTCGGTGCCTTATTAATTTATGCTCTTTTTTCTTTTCCGAGGATGCTTATATTTGGAACCATAAGTCTATCACACTTTATGCGATTTTTAGACTTACTAGCAGTTGATCTTATCCTTCTAGGATATTAATTACAATTAGAGCACAGCTGGTATATGTGACTTTGTCACTCAAGGTCAGAAAATGGTTTCTAAAATATTTGCTAAACTTTGCAAATAAATTATCTTTTTCAATTTCTAGCGCATATTTCAAAGTACGAGGATCCAAATAATTTCTCCCAATATATATATTTTCCAGCTGTTTATTTTCTCCCCCTCATGTTGGAAAGACTCACTCACTGAAACAACACAACTAAGAGATCTAAGGTTAGTGAAGTTGCTGGAGTAAGACGGTTCTTCATGTCTCTATTTATATACTTTTACTTTTACCTTTACCACTTTCCTTCAATTATTTTATGTCTACTACAGTGGGACTATCATTGACTGTACTTTATGGAGAATCACGCTGGAGATATACATTCTTACGTTACCAAAAAAGTTGCAGGTCCTATAATACTACTTGGGAGTCTTCTGAGGACCAAAAAATTTAATAATAATAAACTCAATCTTATTAGTACTTTATAATTTATTATATGAACTATTCTCTATCCGACCATTTAACAAAACAAATTTTATGCATAGGTATATTATCTGTTCAAAATTCTAGATTCTCTACGAAGTTGTTTCTTGATGGAGACCTATCTGAGATTGCTGAATTTAAAATGCAGTAAGTCTTTTATTTGTTTAGTGAAGTAACCAAATTCTTTCTTAAACGATAAAAAATTGCCAACTCCTCTATTTTTTTGATACAAAACATTACAGGCTGAGCAATAAGAATTCTAATGATGTTATAACAGTTTCCCCACTCATGACACCTGATCTCAGCAACAAAGTTGAAGATTCGTTCCCATTAAGTAGGTGGGAATCAATTGATCAGATTACTAAAACTTCTCAGGTATTTGTTTTCATATTCTACTCAATTTTATATAAAGTTGATATATACTAATCTGAATTTTTAAATTCTCAGGAAAAAACTTGCGTTACTTTTGCAAGAATTCTAGAATTTCGAAAGGAAATTGATTGGTACTATGTTGGATGCACATAGTGTTTGAAGACTGCCATGCCCTATTTTAACCCAGAAACAGAGGAATGTGACCTCAATAAGTATTCATGCCATCATTGCGACAAGGAGGAAACTTCCACAAGTATAAGGTATTTTTTCCCATTAACAATTTATTAAAGGAGGAGACTCCCATATAAGAACGACTAAATACATAACCTTCTTTCTCTTCTTTTCAGGTACAAAGTACATGTTAAAGTTGTTGATCATACTGCTCCAACAGCTTCATTCATTTTGTTTGATAGGGAAGTTATCCAACTTATTCATAAGTCTGCCTATGAATTGCTTGAACATCAAGTTCATGTGTGGTGAACGATTATACAAAGTCTTATTATTATAGAGTTAACTATCATCTTATAACCTAACATTCTTTATCTATTTTTTTCTATAGTTTTACCATCAACGTGAAATTCTTCAATATCTCATTGGTTTACACGGAAGGAACATTGTTTGGATTTTTCATGTAAACGGTACTGAAAAGAAGAATCCACAATCAAGTTTCAAAGTTGTTAAACTCACTGAAAAACCAGAAACTATTCAGAAATTTCAAGATAATCTGATCTTCAAGGTATGTTACAAAAGTGTTTACTGTATTTATAGTATTCTAGACTGTTAAGGATGAAAACATCCTTATTAACTCGGTTTACATGTACGAGGAGAGTGCTCAATCTGAAGTTTCTATCATTTCAAGCACGTCAAACGCTATTCAGGTTATATAGTCCTACAGCTTTGTACATACTTCATTATTATTACTATATCTGTCATAAATTAATTTTTTCTCCTACAGTTGCAGATGGAAAATACGTTTTCAGAAACATATAATAATGACTTGCGTCTTTGATCTCCTGTTACTCCAAGTACAAAACGATTACATAATGATGTTGATGGAGTTCAAGAATCATCAACAAAGCAAAAATCAACATCTACGGTAGCTTATAAAATCTGAACACACTTAATACTCAAATTTGTCATTGAAAGATTATGAATTAAGATCTTTTACAAATGTTAGGATGCTACACTTTGTAAAGACAAGGAATCATCACACCAAGTAAAAAGCATCGAGAAAGTTGGTTCCAAAGAAACAACATAGTGATATGTTATGTCAGTTTGCTTTCAATTTCATCAATGTAAATCATCCCTTTTTACTTCTTTTTTCTTAAATTATGACTTTTTTTCTACTTAAATGTTCGTAACTACTTATGTAAATCCACTCTGCTTATTAATGTTATTGTTTTATTATGCATTATCTTTTCTCTATTTTATGTTTCATAGAGTTTATTGTTTTATTAAAACTCAAATTTTTAACTGTGCAGCATTTCTCCACTTAATAACATAAAACATTCGAGGTATATATACTCCCAAAACCAAAAGTCGTTGTAAAACTTCAAACATTATGCATGCAAATCAAATGATTTCGTCCTTCATATTACTTTTGTGTATTATTAGTTAAAGTAAATGGTAAAAATTCCTGATACATATAATCCATAAATTTACTCCCCCATAATACCACAAATATGCTTTGCCGATTTATGGATACGTGGAATCATCTACACGTTCTTTAGACAACCGTTTTAATTTATGTTAAATAACATTTACCACGTTTTTGTTATCCCCCTTTCTCATTTTCACCTCTGCTTCTGTTTCTTTAGTTCTCTCTATTCCATTTTTATTCTTTCCATTTCTCAGATTCTACTTACAATTACTTTCTCCATCGACATCTTTCAACATTCTTTTCCACCCCTAAAATGAAAGCCTATGTTGACAACTCTTTGGAGATCACATCCAATAAAAGGAAAAGAATTCTCGTGGCACCACCAACAAATAAGACTGGAAGTGAAAGCAGCCTACAGATCATTAGTCGAAGAGCATTTGAAACTGCCGTTTACAAACTATCAACGAGTTTTGAAGTTGTTTCTCCTCCGACAACCCCTTCTGATCAAGTTGGTAGCAGCCTAGAGGTCATAAGTCGTAAAGCATTTGAAGCCACTGTCTCCAATTGCCCAAAAACAGTTAAATCTCCTGATGGTTCTATATGGATACGTTGTCACTCCCTTGGCGAAGGCGCTCATGATTTTGTTTACTTAGCGAAGCTAAACAACGATGTAGACACTGATGGTTTGCCTCCAAAGATGGCCATCAAATGCTCACCGATTACATTTTCATCAAGCTTTTATGATGAGGAACGAATCCTCAAAAGTCTTTCATCTCCATATGTTATTTCATGCTATGGTAGCAGAATAACGGTGACAAAATCTCCACCAAGCGGCAGCGACTACAATTTGATTATTGAATACTGTTCTGGAGGAAGTATTGCAAACTTTCTCAAATTTAGAGGAAAGCCAATGGTGGAGAGCGATGTTCAACTATTTTCTACAAATATCCTTAAATGTATCACCTACATACACTCAAAGAAGATTATACATTGTGATATTAAGCCTGGTAACATTTTACTTACGCCTCAAGCAAATAGTTGTATGCCTAATTGTTTTGAACCAATGATTGCTGATTTTGGTTTAGCGTTAAGAAAGACTTCAGTTGAGTATGGAGATGGTAGTGGTCATAAAAGAGGAACATTATTGTACATGTCACCTGAACTTTTAAGAGAAGGTTTTTTGGATTATGCTGCTGATATTTGCTTGTTTGGATGCACTGTGTTGGAGATGTTAACTGGGAAGAAGCCTTGGAGTGAATTTCGGGTTTTAGACAGAAAGACATTGGAAGATGTCATCGCCAATAGCAGTTTCAAACCCTCAATACCTTCTACCTTATCTGTTGATGCACTAGATTTCTACACAAATGTTTGGATATAAATCCCTTCACAAGGTTTGACTCTACAGCTTTGTTGAACCACAAATTTCTGTCAACCACTGTACATGATGCTGTTGTCAAAGAAGAGTGATGTAACATTGAAGATAACATGCACAATCATCTCACCACAGAGCTTTGCTAAGTTCCATTGAAAGATGTGGAAGCAAATCTATTTTGGACTTATTTTTGTTAATAAGTTTAGTTAATTATTGTTTCTGAATGTTTAATGTATGTAATGTATTCATGTATTTTTCCTCCTCTAAGTAATGGTGTACAAAAACAGATATGTCCAATGTTGTTTTAAGCAAAACAAAACTCTATACCTCCATTTACATACGTAGAATAAGTTTTAAGCTCAAAGTAAAAACCAAGAAAAGCTACAAATAATAATTTTGAAATGCCATTAAACCGAACCGTGCTCCACTTACATGCTCTGTGTTACGTTTACTAAATAATAATTTACCATTATGTTTCTTTAACTGTCTAAACATGAAATAGATCCATATCTTCTGTATAACCGCCCAGTTACAAGTTTTCAACCCATCAATATAGTCTCTTTTAACAGAACACCAACTATCCCTTCTTTCCAGTTTTCTCTCGCACCACCTTATCTTCATAGTAAGAAAATATTTTTGGTTTACATAATTTTAAAAAGTTTACATATCTTCTGCAGATTTACAACAACGAAAATATTTCTTTTGCAGAGAATGGTCCTATTCATCTACGTCTAAGTGATCTGTACCAAGGCTGTAGAAATGAAAACTGACAATCCAAACAAAAGGAAAGGGAAGGAGCTGGCATACGTAGAGACCAGAAAGACAAAGCAAATTTGTAGTGATGGTACAAATTTAGTTCTCCATATACTTTACATCTCGTCTTATGGTTTACAGACATATTGTATGTCAATTGCAGAGAATGATCCAACTCATCTACATCAAAGTCGTCCTTACCAAGCTCCCAAAATAGATAGCCAGAATCCTAACAAAAGGAAAGGGAAGGATGTGTCAATCCTTAACACCAGAAAAGCAAATAAAAGTTATGGCGATGGTAAATGTGTTATTCTGATATTATTTTGTAAACAAAATTAAAAACGAGTATCTTATTTAACTCTTTCTATTCAAACTGTTATCCTACACACCAGAAAATGCAGTCTCAAGTGCTACTTCCTCTTTTGTGTTGTCCCGAAATACTCAATCAAATGAGCCTTTAAGTGACATTACAAACCGTAAGTTACCTTAACTTTTCCACTACACAACTCAAGTCAATCTTAGTAGTCTGAATTCAAGAGAGAAAGTATTACTATTATAAAGGAATCACAAACAAGAAGGGAAGATGAGTGAGTATATGCAAAACTTTTATTAAAGTCAGTCTTAATTTAATACTTACTTCATTATTAATAATGCAGGTCCATCCAGATATAGCAGCTCAAATACTCAACAAGTTCAAGGAAACACTCAATCAGATATTAGCCAAATATGTAACCTATATTGTTTATGCAATTTTTACAACATCTTTACGTTCACAATATATTTAGTCCGGTTCAACATTTTGTTCCTATTTGACAGGTTATGAAGACTATGGCGATGCAGTTTATTTGTGTCAGCATTGCAATGCTTTGATGTGGTACAATAAACGTATAAACAAAAGAAAAAATTGTATACCTCCACAGTTTTCACTCTGTTGTATGCACGGAAAAACTGAACTCTCCCCCCTCCTATGTTACCTCCAGTCCTTTTCAACCTGATAGTTGGCGTTGACAGTGTTAGCATCAACTTCAGAGAAAACATTAGGGCATATAATTCCATGTTTGCATTTACTTCTATGGGTGGACAAATTGATGCATCTGTTAACAACGAACGTGGACCATATATCTTCGACTTCATGGACAGAACTTCCATCAAATCGGCAGCTTGCTACCTACTCGGGGCACTCCTCCTGCATTTTCCCAGTTGTATGTATTTGATACTGAAAATGAAGTAACAAACAGAATAGCAGCTTTCAGGTAAATATGTTAACTAATTCTTGACACTGCAGCAATATGGATGATATTATTTTACTATAATAATATTTTCATTGGCTTTTACACTTTCTTTCTTCAATTATGTAGTTCCAAACAAAGAACACCTACCTCAGAATCCAGAGCACTAAGAGCTAATATTGTCGAAGCAATGAAAGCTATGCTAGATGAATACAATCCATACACTAAGATACTTCGAACTGCAAGGGATCGTTTTGGGGATTCATTAGAATCATCTAATGTTAAGATTGTATTGATTTCTGGCCATGATGTCCTTGACAAGACATATACGCTCCCAACAAGTTCTGAAGTTGCCGCATTATTTGTTGGAGATTTTGACACTGAATTAAATGGTAGAGATATTGTAGTCGAAACAAAAAGTAAGCAACTGGCAAGGATAAGTGAGCTTCACCCTGCATATCTTCCTTTACAGTATCCTCTTTTGTTTCCTTACGGAGAAGTCGGCTACCATATTGATCTGCATCTAAAAAAGACGACCACAACATCGAAAAACCCACGGTTTCGAGTAAGTATGCGAGAGTTTTTTGCATATAAAATCATTGAACGTCATGGTCAGTTTAATCCTCTTCTTCATTCTGGAAAATGTTTTCAGCAGTTTTTGGTTGATGGATTTACAATGATTGAGGCTGAAAAAATAAGATATCTTAGACTAAATCAAAAGTTATTGCGGGCAGATAAGTACAAAAATGTTTCAGCTTCTACCGCAAATGGAAATCAAGATGCTGATAAGTGTGGTAAGCGGATTCTATTACCATCAAATTTTGTGGGAGGTGCACGATATATGCAAGAAAAATACAGGGATGCAATGGCAGTTTGCCAAAACATTGGCTACCCGACTTTGTTCATTACATTCACTTGCAATCCTAAATGGCCAGAGATTACAAGACATCTACAAGCAAGGGCCCTAAAAACAGAAGACATGGCTGATGTGATCTCCCCAATATTCAAGATGAAGTTAGATAATCTCATCTTTGACATCCATAACAAAAACCTTTTTGGTCCATCAATCGTAGGTTATCTACATGTTATATTTATGTTTCGAACTAGTTATGTTCATAATTGTTTTTTTTTTCTTGATCCATTCTCTTTTCGAATATTTATAAACAGTGATATATTTGATCGAGTTTCAAAAAAGAGGTCTACCTCATGCTCATATTTTGTTATGGCTAAAGCGTGGTTCAAAACTGCCTACTACAAATGATATTGACCAAGTCATATGTGTTGAAATCTCTGATGAAGCTACTTACCATGTTCTTCATGGAGTAGTAAAAGAACTAATGATCCATGGCCCATGTGGGTTAGTAAACCCACGTTCACCATGCATGGAAAAAGGGAAATGCACCAAAAAATTCCCAAAAGAATTCTGCAAAGAGACGTATATCAACAAGGATGGTTACCCAGTCTATAGGAGAAGAGAAGATGGGCGATATATGAAAAAATGGAATTCTCATGGATAATCGGTTTGTAATTCCTTACAATCCTTATCTACTTCTAAAGTACCAAGCGCATATAAATGTAGAATGGTGCAACCAAACAAGAGCAATCAAATATTTATTCAAATATGTAAACAAAGGTAACGAAAGAGTTACAACTGCATCAGTTGAGTCAGTGACCACAACAGATGATGTGGAAGGTACTATAAAAGTTATAGACGAAATAAAGGAATACTACGATTGCAGGTAATTTTAATAATCTTACTATTTGATTACCTACATATTTTTTAGTTAGCCTCAAAACACTAACGTAAATCTTACTTATATGTTTCTACTCTTAAAAAAGATATGTATCACCTGTTGAAGAAACATGGAGAATGTGGGGTTCTGATCTTCATCACAGCAGCACAACTATGCAAAGATTGTCATTTCATTTATAAGGGGAGCAAAATATAACAATGGAGGATGATGATGATGTTTTGACACGTCCAGGGAATCATACATCACAACTTTTAGAGTGGATGAAAATAAACCAACACAACCCAGAAGCACAACAACTGACTTACATTGAATTTCCTAGACACTTTGTTTGGAACCGAACGAAAAAAGAATGGACCAAGCGTAAATGAAATTCAGCTGTCGGTTGGATGCATTTCATCTCACCATCTTCTGGTGATGAGTTTTACATGAGATCCTTCTTACGGTGATCAAAGGTGCAACCAGCTTTGAGGATTTACATACTGTTGACGGTGTTTTGTATCCAAGGTATCAAGATGTATGTGCAGCTCTTGGTCTCCTTGAAGATGACCAGTTGTATATTGATACAATCGTAGAACAATGGGGGTTAGCTAAGTACATGCGTCAATTATCTGTGAGGCTCCTCACTTCAGAGAGTTTCTCATCACCTAATCATGTTTGGTTAGAAACATGGCATTTGCTTGCAGAAGACATATTAGATATGCAGAGAAGAATACAAGGAATACCAGGTCAGAATAATTAGGCTCCAACTGGTGATCAGTTTTTAGGAAAAGAATGGATAGGAATGTGTTGTTCCTCCTTGTTCCTTATTTTTGTTACCATTTACAAGTAACACATTTTCCAAATTCTGAAACATGGACCCCATATTATTCCTATATGTTCCTTTTTTTTTAGGAATCACTGAAGAAATTTGTTCCTTTCCAATTTTGATGTGGAACAAATACGAAAATAAATAAATTATTATTTATATAAAAAAAAGTTATGCAAAAGTCTAATAAATTGTAAAACAACGTTGATGATAACGATTAAATTAAACCTAACTATAAAAGGTACATGATAACGTCAAAATTCTTCTAAACAATTCTATCTTTTGATTCAACTAGTTCCACAACTTATTATAAACAATTCGTACATATCCAATATCAAATTCAAACTCATCTTGATCTATCTCATAATTATCTCATGAATTGTTTAATAATTTAAGTCTTATAGAATACAACTATAAATAGTCTTCAGCACAAGAAGCCATCGACCATAGAAAAAAAGTCCCTACGATCCATAGAGGTAAAGGTGAAAAAAAAATCATACAGTATTTTATAGCATATGATTCTTTTTTAATGTCAACATGATGTCGATCAAGATGAACGTTACTCTCCATTTACTTTTGGGGCACATCTCCAGGAGACACAATCTGTTTTAGCAAACACGAATGATCTAGTAATACTAGAAACATAAAAGGATCAAAACAATGATGAAGATGATGAAATGGAAGAAGAATCAGCAGCAAAAGGAGACTATATGAAAATTGTACGAGATCAAATTGCTGAGCAAATATGGTCTGTAAAGAGACGTGGTTCTCAACGTCTATAGTTGATTATTTTTTATAATTATCATATTAGTATCACACATTTGTAGTTCAAACAATTCATGTTCATATATTCATGTTCGTACGTTGGTTTTGATGGGTTGAAGATGCTTGTTTTTGATTAAAAAATTTATTTTTATTTTTCGTTTAATATTTTTTTATATGTTATTGCTTGTTCCGTTTTTTTGGTTACCATTTACCATACTATTTGTTCTATTTTTTCTCTCACCTGTTCCTTTTCATTCCTTTTTATTTTTTTATTTTTTAATCTTTTATTTTTGTTCCATTTTTTTCATGTTCCTCCTCATTCTTTTTATTCCTCAATGGATTACCAGTAGGAGCCTTAATCTTTATGTTATAATTTATTTTCAGCATTTTTCTAATCACTAACATGATTTTCAAAACTCATAGGTCTGGAAATGAGCACAGATCAGTTAAAGAATCAAGCTTTGCTTGAAATTGAAAAGCTTTTACAGTCTAACGGAAGTAGCCTAAAAATTACTTTGCACTTCCATTTCCTGTGAACAACAATATCCCATCTTCATCAAACAGATTGATTACAGAAGAGTTGTGTTACGACAGAGACAAGGCTGCTTCAGACCATCAGAGGATGCTTCCAAGTCTAACAGATGAACAAAGGAATGTGTATGATAGTATATTGGCTTCACTCGAAAAAAATTGTGGAGGTGTATATTTTGTTTATGGATTTGGAGGTACGGGAAAGACTTTTCTTTAGAAGACTTTGTCATCATATATCCGATCGCAAGGAAAAATTGTGATCAATGTTGCGTCGAGTGGAATGGCAGCCTTATTATTGGAAGGAGGAAGAACTGCTCATTCACGGTTCGCAATACCAATACAGCTACACGAAACTTCAACATGTCATATTGCTGTTGATAGTGATCTAGCTGGATTGCTTTTGAGTCTAAGTTGATTATCTGGGATGAGGCACCAATGTTGCATAAACATTGTTTTGAGGCTTTTGATCGAAGTATGAGAGATATAGCAAGAGCAGCTAATGTTACAAATGCTGATAATCCATTTGGTGGGAAAAGAATAGTTTTTGGTGGTGATTTTCGACAAGTGCTACCAGTTATAGCTAAAGGGAGTAGAGGGCAAATTGTTCAAGCTTCTCTAACCTCTTCATCATTTTGGCAATTTCGCTATGTTCTTCGTTTGACAAAAAAACATGCGTATATCTATTGATTCGGATCCTGCTGAGATTAAATCAATCAGAGAATTCTCTAAATGGATTCTAAAATTAGGAGATGGAAAGCTTTCGAAACCAAACAATGGTGAAGCTGTAATCGATATTCCAGGTGACATGCTTCTTATGGATAACCTTGACCCTATAATTTCAATCGCTAATGCCATATATCCATCTTTGATTGAAAATCTTGAAGATGTGAATTTTTTCAAGGGTCGGGCAATCTAATGTCCTACCAATGAGGTTGTTCAGGAGATCAATAATCATATAATGGATATTCTACCAGGAGAAAGGAATATTTTAGTTGTGACAGAATATGCCCAACTGATGCTTCTACTATCAGAGACGGGAATGTCTCCATCGAATTCCTAAACTCAATCAAATGTTTGGGAGTGTCGAACCATGTGCTGAAGTTGAAGATAGGAATTCCGATTATGCTCTTAAGAAACATTGACCAAAAAAGTGGATTGTGTAATGGGACCAGATTGCAGATAAAAAAGTTGGGAGAACATGTCATTGAAGCAAGAGTTATTGGCCTAAACGAAGAAGGTGGCAATCATGAAGAGAAAGTTTATATCCCACGCATGGCCCTTACACCTACAGATGTGAAGTTGCCTTTTCAATTTCGCCGTACTCATATTCCTATTTCTCCATGCTTTAGAATGACAATTAACAAGAGCCAAGGTCAGAGTTTATCTCATGTTGGAATCTATTTGCCAAGAGCAGTGATTACTCACGGCCAACTATACGTCGCCGTGTCAAGAGTCAAAAGCAGAAGAGGTCTGAAGATCCTAATTGTTGATGAGGATGGGAACAGAGATACAAAAACAACAAATGTTGTTTTTAAGTAGATTTTCCAACAGATCAAACAACGATGACTACATAGGTACTACACTATTTTCTACTTATTTATATTACTCTTATTAATAGATATAACACAAATTATTGGACCAGCAAACTTACATTGCTTTACATTTATCTAACACTCAGTTTCATGTTTAAGGAGAGTGGCAGTGGAGAATCTTGGAAATCAACATCAAGTGTGTTCATGGCTTATCCTTTATCTTTTTTTAATAGCTTTTGTAATGTTAAAACAACTCAAATTTAAATTTCCAGTTTCATGAATAGTAGAATCAAACTGAATGTCGTACTTTTTAGTGCTAAATGTTTATATTTATCATATTTTTTAATATCAATGACGTAATGATCGTATTTTATTCACATCAAAGAAGGTGTATAATTAACAATATGTGCCTAAAATAAATAAATAAAATAGAAAAAATTACTAGTATGTTATCCAAAAGTTGGTTTATTACTCATATCTATAAATCTTTTGAAAATTACTTAAATGTTTAGTGCCTTAGGGATAATTACAATTTACCCCGTGGGTTTTTTTTTTCGATTTTGAGTAAAAAAAAAAATACACATAAGCAAATAAATATACACATCATTTTTTATTTTCCACGTCACTAAGCAGTTTTATTTCAGAATCGACCATTGAATTTTTTCTTGTTTATGTCAAAAAGGGAAATCAAACATTTTCCACTATTCATAATCCAGTTTCTAAAAGTCGTCCTCAGCGGCCGTCGAAGCGGCGAGAAGTTGCTGGGCGGTGGTTACCCGCGGCGAGTTGGCCAAAATCGGAGAGAAAATCGGCCACAATTTAAAAGTACCTAAAACTTAATTTTTTTGTTAGAGATCCATCGAAATGAAGGTAGTTTTATGATATTTAAGTCAATTTAAAGTAAGAAAATTATGAAAAATAAAAGAAATACAGCAAAACGGAAGAAATAAAAAATACAGCAAGTTGGCGGCTATTAGGGTTTTGTCGAGGAAGAAGACACTTCAATGTAGTTACAAATTTACCCCTTTTGTTTTAAGTTAAAAATGAACTAGAATAGAACCGATCGGCGAAATAATTTTATTATTTCGGTTATCACTTCGGCTTGGTTCGGCAGACGATAACCTATCAGTTTTTCGGTTTATAGGTGCAACATATATAAGGAAAAAAACCCTAAATCTATTCATTTCTACTCTTTCTTTTTTTTAGCCTACGAGAGAAGAACTTCTTCCCCGCCTCTTTCTTCTCAATCCTTCTCATTTGATTATTCTTTTCGGTTTATCTTCGCATCTCATTATATATCTTCTCCTCCTCCTCGTCATAGATCCATGGCCAGTGTTTTCCACTATAGTCTCCAAACGGTGTTGGCTTTATCACCCTACTCCTTAACTTTAGAGTCAATCCTCTCCGACTAGCTTCATCATCACCAAATTCATGGTTGGTAAATCATCAGATCTAATCGATTTTCATCTTCTTTGGTTTTCTTTTCTTATATTTTCAATTTTAGATGAAAGATTGCATATTGTTTTGGGAAAAATGCCAAAAAATACCCCAAGTTTATTTTATTTGGAAGTTTAATACCCAATGGTTTTGCATTGGAATAAAAATACCTCGTTTATTTTTTTGATGCTTTTTAAAACGTTATGTTATATTGATTTGTCGAATCAAACATCCGACTTAACAGACGTTAATTTGCTAAACGGAATCTCTAAACCGGGTTAATTAAACCAAACACGTGCGTAATTGAGGGTAAACGAAAGACACTGTTGCCCTTAGTTATTTCCCCCAAATCGATTTCATATGCTCAAACCCTAAAAACAAAATTCCCAAATTTCTTTCTCTTCCTCTCTTCGTCGCCGTTGTTATGGATCGAGTGATGATTGAAGGCGTTTGATTTTGGGGATTGATTGAGTTCATTGTTTGGAAGTGATTTTTGAGATTATCGCGGAGATGAGGTATGTCGATTTCACGTTTTTAGGTTTTGGGTTCTCTGTCGATTTCAATTTTACGGATTTTAGGGTTCATAGATGTTTTATTTTTGATTGGGTGGGTTAAATAGTTCATAGATTTTTGATTGGGTGGGTGAATTTGATTATTTTAGGGTTCATAGATTTTCTTATCTTAGGGTTCGATGATTTCAATTCGATTTCTGTTTTTAGGGGTTTGTTTGTACTAATCGTGAATGTCTTCTTCTTGTGTCTAGTGCTTTCGAGTCTTTGAAGTGCAAAATACACTTTAGAGGAGATGTGTCATTCAAGGAGCAATCATTCGATTACATAGGAGGCGATTGTAAAGACATGTTAGTGGATCCTGATTTGATGACATGGTCAATCTTTTGTGAGTTTTGCGTAGAGAATGGAGTCGATGGTGAAGTCGTAGACGTTTGGTATAAGCTTCCACATGAGGACATAAGTTCAGCAAGATCTATGGGTAAAGACAAAGATGGTGGGATTCGGGAGTTGTGTCGTGAAGCTGTTATTGGTGGTGAAGTCGATATATACATCGACAACGGTGTTTCCATACCAGTACCGGTTCCGGATGAAGATGTTGCAGATGAGGAAGACGAAGAAGAAGCTGATGAACCAGATCAGCATGGTGAACAAAGAACCAATGAGCAACAAGATGATGGGGTAGATCCAGTAGAAGAAGGAAGGCATGATGATCCTCGGTTTTCAGCTTTTTTCGAAGAAATTAACAACAATGAAAGACCAGTTGGGGATGAAGCAGCAGGTGGGGATGAACCAGCAGGTGTTAATGAAGCAGCAGGTGATGTCGAGGAAGAAGCTGGAGATGAAGATGAATTTGAGAGACAATGTTTTGATGATGAGCGTCCAGATCATGTGTTGGACACAGACGATGAATGGGATGCATTTGACGAAGAGGAAAGGGTGACATCAAGAGCTAAATTCACCAAGGATAAAGAACCTTATTTGTGGTTATTGCAAAAAATTTCATAGTGGAGAAGAGTTCAAGGATCAACTTTTGCGGTATGTGTTGAAGACTAACTACGATGTGAAGCTGTGTAGATGGGGTTCAACAAAGCTGGCCGCTATATGTAATAATAAGAAGTCACTACAAGAGATATGTACATTGTTAGCGCAGAAAAACTGCTATGGTAGGTGTTTTACAGCGAAATCACAAATGCTGTGACATCGGCAGCCATGGTAGGTGTCACCCATACAATAGCGTTGTTTGCGTATGTTATGATTGGCAAAGATACTATAGCAATATTTTGATGCTATTATTTGTTATTATATAACACGTAGATTTTTGTTATCGTAGGTCCTTATACAATAGCAATTATCTTTTGCTTTGAAATATATTGGTGCAGCATGACTTCAATGCTATAATATATTCTTATACAATAGCTTTTGAGAATTGTTATATATAATATACTTATAGCATTTTTATTAGCTGCAGTATAATGTTTGATAACAAATTATGGAGCTATGATATATGAATTGAATTGTTTTTTTTTGTCCAATTATATTTTTTCCAGAAAGCTATAAACCTGTTTAAATCTATAAACCAATTAACAGAACAAGCCGAAATTTAAATCATTAAACATAAACATGTTTCCAATTCAACATTTAGAACAGAAGTCAACAAAGTCATTCAACATAGGTTGTAAAGTCTGAATCCAAAATACATAACATTAGGCATATATATAAGTTAATTAATTAGCTTAGTCTTAACTAATTAAAACTAGCTAACTTGGACCAAAGTTTCTTCCCCTGCAACAAGCAACAATGTATTATATCAGTTATTTATATCACTAGCAGTCTGTCATATGTTAAACGAAAACACAAACATAACACATATTACTTACCCGGTTTATAAACTCAAAAGATGACCAACTTATCCATCGGCCAAGCAATAGATGAACCGAGTGCATCTCTCATGTACTCGATTTCATCTGATGTCCTCCAGACTGCTGCATCATCTATCTTTACTACATCAACCCATACTCTAGCTGCATTTTCCCCCAAGCGAACAAAGTGGACTTTAAGATCTGGGTCGATTGAATGCACTCGTCCTTCAGCAACAACCTTTCTTTCCACTAATATCCAGTAACTTGCACTTCGATTTTCCTTGAAAGCTCCATTTTTACGCTGCCATGTTAACAATATTAACCAGTTTACAACAGATAGAATAATAACTAGAATGCTTTCTAAAATGACGTATCAAGAATATTTACCGGAGATCTTCGAAGAGGGGCTTGTGTAGCAAGTTGCGTTTTTCTTACAGGAGATTTTGGACCTGTTGGTGAAGACTTATCAGTAGTATGTTTTGAACCTGTTCCTGAAGTTTTCTCACTACTTTACATTTGGAGAGAAGATTTGTGACTTGATGCATCTGGTGAAGATTGAATGACAACTTTGCTGGCAGGCCATGCTACAAAAGATTTGACACAGTCCTCAAGGTATGCCACATCCACCGTAGGCCTCCATATAAATGTTTCAGGCTGAAGCACCTTATCAACAAATACTTTGACTGCAATTGGTCCGATAGGAATGCCATTAACTAATGTTGTTGGTTCTTCCGTCTGCCATCGTCCTTCTGCAACAACTACATCATCTGCAGACAAATCCAGTAGTATGCATTTATTCGGCGAATTTGTGCTTGGTCCCTGTCAAAGTCATTAACACAATAATCTGATTATGTTAACTAATCATTCTTCCAAATAATCCTACAGCCATGATACTATATCAATATTTAATTTTACCAGCGGTCTAATATCTTCAAATTCGATCTCCTTTTCTAAGTTAACACACTTAGAGGCAGGCCATGCAATCATCTGTCCAACAGCTTTATCGACTGTCAACATGTTCAGCAGGTCTCCAAAGGAACATTTCTGGTAAAATAGCAGTTTCAACCAAAACTTTAACATCTGATGGGCCTAAGCGACAACCATTCACTAACTCCTCCGGATCAGAAGAAATAATGCGTCCCTCAGCAACATTTGCATCACCACCAGTCCAATCAGTCAAAACACACTTAGGTTGTGTTTTTTTGTTCACACTCTATACAATTACCAATACAGTACATATCGACAGTATATAGTAACAATAAATAATCACGCATCGTATAAAAATTACTCACTTTAGCAGCTGAGTTTTCACCAACTTGTGTCTTGTCCTTGCTACAAATAAAAAGCATAGTTAAATCTTGGATGCTAATTCATCATGTTAATTAATGCATAAATAGTTAAGTGTCTAACCTTGTTCTTGAGAAAGTCAATTATATTTTCTAACTCATTGACCTTTTGCTGGAGATGAACATGCTTATCTTGCAATTCAGCCATAGACTTCGATTCACTTGGAGACAAGCTAATTTGGTCTTAGACATGTTTCTTCCCATTGCCCTCATTCGACCAGGATTATCAGGTCCTAACAGTTGGACAAGTGTATCGTCTGTTTCATTGGTAGTAGTTGGTGTAGTACCACTAATAATCTCAGCTGCCTTTTTTCTGCAAATTACAGTTTGAAATGATCACACAACGCACGACAATATTCAAACCATCAGAGCAAGCACAAATATATAACTCACAATCTTTTCAGCCGCATTCGTATTCACTGGGGTACCATCTTTCTTGGTACGAGACTTGACCCGACCTTTAGCCTCGTCACCTCTGATGGGTTTGCAGATTCTTTTTCTAAACAATAAAAAGGAATTATTAGAAAGAATAAGTATTTAAAAGTAGAATGACCATAATAAAAAGGATATATTTTAAAGGATACTGACCATATCTTCTGTTAGCCTAACCATCCCTCTGCGACTACATGTGTGAGGAATCTGTTTGCGCCTTCTTTCCTTATAACTATCGCTTATAACCTAATAGATGAATAATTATTATGTAATCTATGATATAACAAAGAAACTCATTTATTTGTAGATGCATACCTTAAATTCTTTGCTAGTTTTATATTTGACAAATTTACGCCACTCGAAAGGAGATATATTCTTAGGTCGCAGATTCATCCTCTCTTGGTTAGTATTAGCTTCTCTTATCGACTTGACAATGCCTGATTTATATGCCCTCCATAAACATCCCATCTGCTTAAGCACTGCAACCTTTTGATACTCTTCATCTACTGCAAACCTTGCCTGCATTCATTACAGTGAAAAAACGTTTGTGAAAAAACGATATTTGAGCAAACTTATCTAAGTAAATGAAAATGTCATACCTGAATAGATTTCCAGAGAACTATCTTGATGTCTTCACCTACTTTGGGCCAACGATCAATTGTGATTGGAACATGTTCCCGTACCAATGCGCCTACGTATGATGCCATCTTAACTGATCCTTCACCATAAGGCTCTCCCATCATAGTATACTCTACTTGAACTCTGGTATTTGGATCTTTGGCGATGTCTTTCATCCGTGTTGGTCCTCGCTGTCGCTTAGTCTTTGTTTGAACAGGAACAGATAATTCAATTTCACCTTCAGGTTCTTCTTCTTGTTCTGCATCGACCAATGGCTCACCTTCAGGTTCATCTTCTTTTCAGGATCCTCTACAGGATCTGGTAGTTGGACCAGATTCTACAGGTTCTGGTTCAATAGTTTGCACAAATTCTACCTCCTCATCGACTTTCTTATCAACACGCTTTCTTCCACGCTTTTTACTTGTACGTGTCATGTCAACTCACCTGAAAGTTAGACACAATATACGGGTTATGATTTGTCATCAAAAGATTAAAAACGTCGAACAAACAGCACAAAAAACTAACAGACAAAAGACAAAGCACACATTTCACACATATTCCTTCACAATCTGTTCGCTCATTTTCAGATTCATCCAAGTCAACACCAACGTCAATATCTGGTGGCAATGGCCTAATGTCTGCTATTCCATCTTCATATTCTTTCTGAGTGTATCTTCTTGAAGGACCTCTCATAGCCACATACCAACTCGATGACTCATTTTCCCTTGAGTAAAACACTTGCTTAGCTTGAGAGGCTAATATGTATGGATCCTTTGAGAAAGAGATCGACTATGATTCAGGTTAACAAGTGTGAAACCATCTTCTACCTTAACTCCATTTCCCCACTGCCCATTGACAACGGAAGAGAGGAACGTAAAAGACATTATAGTCCAACAATATAATGTCGTTACTCTCCCATAGTAAGATACCAAATCCATCACTTGTGAAGTGTCCTTTGCACTAGACCTACAGATTGCTGTAGCCTCATAAAAAACACCACTATTCTGACTTTTATTATCAACTGAGACTGTGTGAAACCGCTGCCCATTCACAATATAACCTGTATACGATCGTGCGCAACTACGAGGACCATATGCCAACCATTTAACTCATGTCTGTTCGAATCAAGAGGTATCTGAAAAACAATAAAAATTTCGATTAGTGCTAACTATAGAAACAAACAAGACAAATATATTCTAATCGCTAACTAGCCTGTTCTTTTAGCCATGATGCAAAATTCTGAGTATGCAAGCTCCATAAACTTGATGCATCTCGTCTACATCTTCCATTCGATTCTTGTAGATGTTGCAGATGTTCACGAAGATAACAAAAAAGAAAACAAGAAGGGTCAACGACAGGTATAATAATTAATATATATAAATAGAAATTTGTGAAATTTGTGGCACTTACTCAACATAAGGATCAACGACAGCCATATTTTGTATGACAGCCATATGGGCTATTTTCTTCTCCGTTTCAGTAAGAGTGATTGGAGTGCCTGCAGATATTGGACGTCCTTCCAGAATCGTGTTGTTCTCAAAGTCAGTGTTTCTATCCATCTTTTCTTGAACATTTGTAGTCTTTTTCAAAAATTCACTACAAAACCGGATGCATTCTTCTGAAAGGTAGCATTCAGCAATACACCCCTCTGGTCTTGCAGTGTTTCTCACATAGTCTTTAAGAACTTTCATATACCTCTCAAATGGGTACATCCATCTAAAATGAACTGGACCACCTAGCCGAGCTTCACGTCCTAGATGTACCGTCAAATGCACCATGATATCGAAGAAAGTTGGAGGAAAATATCTTTCAAACATGCAAAGAGTTTCAACAATCTCAGCTTCCATTGCCAATATCTTATCCCTATCAATTACTCGCTGACACAACTGATTGAAGAATGCGCATAAGCGTACAATTGCTACCCTCGGACCTTTGGGTAACAAACCTCTAAGTGCAATTGGAAGAAGTTGCTGCATTATCACGTGATAATCGTGGGATTTCAGACCTGTGACCTTACAGTCTTGTAATGATACGCTCTTGATATGTTTGAGCAGTATCCATCTGGGCCTTTGAAATCAAAAAGTCGCCTACAAAAATCTTTTTCTCTCCCTTGGACAAAGACCAAACTGCTGCAGGTAAGTATGTTCTTTTTCCTTGTGTTTTAGGATGCAATTCCTTCCTAATACCAAGGACCTCCAGATCTTTGCGAGCATTAAGACCATCCTTAGATTTCCCACAATGCAACAATGTCGATACTATACTCACAGCCACATTTCTCTCCACATGCATTACATCAAGGTTATGTCTTACGGGTAGCTCCTAACCAACATACAAACAATAAACACAAATAAGTCTCAAACAAAGCCTAATCGAAAATATCGATTAAATAGAACATGTCAAAAGACTTAACACACCTCCCAATAAGGTAGTCTGAAAAAGATTGACCGTTTCTTCCATCTTGATATCTCCTCCTCGTCTATCTCTTCCTCTTCATCTTCCTCAGATTCACTAGATAAATCCTCACTATCAGAACCCAATCCAGTTGATGCCATCATTTTCCTCTTACATGCAGACTGTTTCAAATTGCCAAAGTTGTTTTTGAAATTTTTCAAATGTTGAGAAATTTCTTGCCCACTTAATACTCTTTTCTTTCTCCCATGTTCAGCTTTTCCATCAAACCAAGACTTCTTCCACCGAAAACTATGAGTTGGTGGCAGACCCTTTCTATGGCACATGTAGACATGTTTTCTACTGAACTTCAACCACATACTGTCTGTATTTTTCCCACATAAAGGACATCCCATTTTACCCTTAACTTTGCAGCCTGCAAGATTCCCATATGCAGGAAAATCACTAATCGTCCATAGCAGGATTGCCTTAAGAGTAAAAGTTGATTTACTAACAGCATCATATGTTAACTCCCCATCGTTCCACATATGTTGTAGATCCTCAATGAGTGGTTCTAAGTAGACATCTATATTATTACCCGGCTGTTGTGGACCAGGAATTAGCAATGTAAGCATGATGTTCTCCTTCTTCATGCATAAGTCAGGTGGCAGATTGTAGTTTACTAACATAACAGGCCAGCAACTATACATGGTATTCTTCATGTTGAATGGATTAAATCCATCAGTGGAAAGTCCAAGCCTCAGATTTCTTTCTTCAGATGCAAATGAAGGGTATTTCGCATTCATCTGATCCCATGTGACTGAATCCACAGGGTGGCGGAGTTTTCCATCGCTACTCTTGTTATTAAAGTGCCACCTTAAATCCTTAGCCATATCGACAGACCTAAACATTCTCTTAAAGCGTGGGATTATGGGGAAGTACCGTAATACTTTATGAGGGACACCTTTCTTTACTTCTCCAGTATGCATGTTAGTCTTCCATCTTGAAGTCTTGCATTTAGGACAGTTCTCAAGCGTCTGGTACTTTTTTCTGAATAGGATGCAATCATTGACACATGCATGAATCTTCTGGTAACCCATATCAAAGGATTTCAAAAATTTCTTCACCTCATATAGTGATGTGTGCAGCACATTGTCTTCTGGTAACATCTCTGGCAATGTCTCCAACAGATCATTGAAACTCTTGTCAGACTAGCCATTCTGTGTCTTTAGTCTGAATAGTGATACAATAGCTGACAGCTTGCTATGGCTGACACATGATGGATATAATGGTGTTTCAGCATCCGCAAGCTTTGCAAGGAACTCCTTCTTTCAAATCCATCACCCTCTGCAATCTGACTCAACTCATCCGTATTAGCAAACTCCTCATCCAGATATTCAGCCGCTTGATATAACCCAAAAATCTCATCATTCCACTGACTTTGATTGCTTTCACCATCAACCACTGGATTCAATTCTCCATGATGATACCAATCAGACCGCATCTATATGCTTCATCCATTCCTCTTGTTACTAGATGATCAACTACTATACTGCCAGCATGCCGATCAATATTACGGCAATCAATGCAAGGACATACAATCAAATCAATGTCTCCCATATCCGCACACACAGCTCGAACAAAATTTGTAGCCCTCTCTCATACGCAGGATCAGCTCTTCCTTTTTTTGCAGAGTAAACAAAAAAAAAACCAAGTAAAGACTCCAAACACCTACTAACATCTAAGTTACATAACTAAAATTCTTACCTGCAAAGATGCACCCAATCCTTGTCCACCATTATAAGTTCTAACCTTAATTTAAACCTTTAGAACCAATTAACAAACTACTCAAACACATAATAACTCAAACACATATAATTACTCAAACACATATAATATATAACTCAATCATAACAAACTCTATAATTTTGTATATTTTAAACAAAGCAATCTGAAAACACACCAAAAGAAAAGACAACAAACTCGATTGGTTTACAGAATCAAAGAAAAGATGGTACTAACCTGTTGTGTGATAAGAGAAAATAAGCTTCAAACTCCCATTGTACTACTCAATAACACTTGCATAACAATATAATATTACAGAATCAGTAAAGTTTAAAACAGATCTGCAGATTCAGAGAACATATGAAGCTAAAACAGAATCGATAACAAATCCAACAAACTCGATTTTAAGAAAACTTTGCAACAACAGACATGCAATAAGAGGAGATTCTCGACCAAATCATATAATAACATATACGCATGTGGCAAACCAAATCGGATTTTCAGAATAGATCCAACAAAGACACAAAAATCTGTTCTTTGTGAAAAACAATTTTCAGACACAACAAGAATATATTCGGTGATAAAATTAGATTAAAGGAAGAAATTAACAGAGTAAAATAGAATTTTGCTTTGATTGGAGCTCAACGCTGACAGATTTTGGTGGATTTAGGGCCACGATAGTTTCGGTGATGTCGCGGCTGATTAGCTTCTAGTACGGAGGCGACGGAAGTGACAGAGATGACGGCGGAACCAATTTTAGGGTTTGAGAGAAACAATAGCAGTTGAAATCGAGGAAATGAGAGTGAAGGCAAAAAGTTTATCTCATAGGGTTTATCGAGGAAGAGAGAAATGAGAGAGAGTGAAGGCAAAAAGTCTTATTTTTGCTTAAGTATTTGGCGGAATTAGAGATTTTAGTTTCCCGCTTATTGAAATCCTATTATAGCGTTACTGAATAGCTATTATATGATAACATAAATTGTAATTTACCTTCAATAGCAGTTGAGCAAACCGTGCTATAACAATATGCTATCAATGTTGAGTTTTTTTTAGTGGGTTTTTAGGTTCTAGTGGGTAAACCCGAACGGGTTTTTAGTTTTGTGGGTATACCCGTGGGGTACCCGAATTATTTATTTTATGTAATATTTATTTTGCATTTTATATTATATATAATTTTATATTTAACTTTTTGGTACAAAATGTGATTTATATTATGTTTTTGTGTATTTTGACGGGAAAACGAGATTTTGTAGTTTTGGCGGAAAAACAAGATTTTGCGGTTTTGTGGGAAAAATGAGATCTTGCGGTTTTGGCGGAAAAATGAGATCTTGCGGTTTGGCGGGGAAACATAATTTTGCGGTTTTGGCGAAAAACGAGATTTTGTGATTTTGGCGGAAAAACAAGATTTGCGATTTTGGCGGGAAACGAGATTTTGCGGTTTTGGAGGGAAAACGAAATTTTGCGTTTTGCGGTAAAACGAAATTTTGCGAGTTTGGCGGGAAAACGTGATTTTGCGGTTTTGACGGAAAAATATAATTTTGCGGTTTTGGCGGGAAAACGTAATTTTGTGATTTTGGCGGGAAAACGAGTTTTTGTGTTTTGCGTTTTTAGTAGGAAAATATGATTTGGTGGTTTAGTGTAGGTGATTAGAATTGACAAAAAAAAAGTGTAGATGATTAGAAAAAAAAACCCAATAGGTACCCATAACTGATAGGATAAACCCGTGTAAGATTTTATAATTTCGGGTACCTGCCTATTTTTAACCCGTTTGATTTCTTTGAGAAAAAACAGGTCCCAAAACCCAGTTTTAGGCATAGGTTTCGGGTACCCACTTTTAACATCCCTACTACTGTTGGTAAAGGACAAACAGTATTGCATGCCAACTTAAGCTCGTTTAGCTCCGCTTCTTCTTTGATTCGGGCTTACGTTGAAGAGACTTCCGCCTCGCTTTCCGTCATCATTTATTCATTTTTGTACTGCTCTTGCTTCTTGCCATGTTTTTGCTTAGAGTAGTCTCTTTAATTATCGAGTCCAATTCATAGTCTAGCTATAAGCTTCACCGCTTATGGTTTTTAGTGATGATTTGAGTCTCGAATGTTTAAACTTCCATGTTTTTTACTTTTTTTTTTTGTTTGGTATGGGACCATATATTATTTAGGATCACATCCTTAACTTTCATTTCTTGAAATGATATTTACATTCTTATATATAAAGAAAAAAAACATCAGTGGAGCGCATGCATAAAAATCACAATTTTTCTTCACCTACTAATTTGTTTTAAGTTGACAAAAGCAGCTTCTGTCAAAATAAAATGAAAAGCTAAGAGAAAGTTGCCAAAATAACCTTGTCGTGTGTAAATATTTGATTCAATCAGTGAAAGGAAAATATAATTAATGGACTTTTTAAAACCTAACTTCATGACATCATTAAAAAATTAGTAGTAAACAAAAAAAAAGTTTAAAGATGGTCTATATCCAACATGTCCAGTAAAATCTCTATAAATTTAATATCCGATAAATTAATAATTCTTCCAAATTAAGAAATTATAAGTTTAAGTCAGTATACATTTTTAAAAGTTTTTAGTGAATAATTCGTTTGAAAAAGACTATAAAATACGTAAATTTATTATTTTACGTTGATATTATATATATATATATATATGTGTGTGTAAGAATGTATTAAACAAATAATAACTAGCTTTTTCACATATTCGAACTTAGTATCAATTTTGAGTCGGAATCATGGTTTATACAAAGGTGATTCCTGGCGATTTCAACGTAAAATAGCAAGTTTGCATGCAAGTATTTTCGAAACATTTATATATATGCTAATAAAATACCAATTTTGGACAAGTTGGTTAATGTGTTTATCCACCATATGTATGTAATATACTAATGTCTAAGATCTTACCTACATACTAGAATTTCACCCGCGGTACACCACAAGCCTAAATTATTAATTATTGTATTTCAAATAATAATTTTTAGAATTTTGTTTAGAATTTTTTTTCTTCTTCTTACGTTTTATAAAGTTTATAACCTAATTACATTAAATTTGTTTATTTAGATAGATTATAAAATTCTAGATTTGTTTTGTTCTCTAGAATTAAAGAGAGGTATATGCATATATAGTATGTTAATGTATATTTTTCTGTGTATATATATATATATATATATATATATATATATATATGTATATATATTTTTAGAACATTAAGAATGTGTTATAGTTTGTGTAATATTTTGTAGTTCATATACTAAATAATCTAAAAGTTAATTTTCAAAACTATGATTACAAATCTATAGTTTATATGAGATAAACTAATAATTTAGTGTTGGTTCTATAGTCCAAACCCACAATGCTAGGCGGGTCACACAACATGTTCAAAGATTTTTAATCCGTAAAAACTCATCATACGAAACTCGTGAAAGTAAAATTAGTTTTAAATACGTAATAAAAATAAAAATAAATCTGTGAGCAAGCAATATCTTTTATATTTTATTATTATTCTTTGAATAAGATATCAAATTGAATGGTAAATATGTTTGTTACCTTTTAAAATCATACAGTTATTTTTTTGAATGATTTTTTAAATCCAGAATTTATGTAGAACAATTACACCAAAACTGATGGCATTTGCTCCTATAACAGTTAACTGAATTATGTAAAACACTTAGTTTCTACAAACATTCTGAATTGTATGGAAATTTTACTACCTATAAAATATTCTCTTCTCAAAATCACTTTTTTTCCTTTAATTAATCTAACTTTTTTGTTAAGTAGGACCAATCAAGCATAAAAATCATTTGGTTATCGTGAGGCTATCATAATTAAAGGCAAAAAATCTGAATTCAGTATTATAGGAAGATATGACATTAAAAAAAAATTATAGGAAACAATTTAGATTCTTATAGAGTTTTTAAAAATAATTAGATACTCTAAAAATAATTATATTCATAATCACGTTATCGTTTTGCTTTAATTTCGAGATTTTAGCTATTACATTAACTATCTTTTGTTATAAATTGTCTAATTTGGAAACTAAGCTATTATAACCATAAAATATCTTAAGTGTAATTACAGATTTTTTTAATTAGGTATGTTTTTTATTTTCAAAAAAAAAATGTATTTTTAATATAGATAAGCTATTATAGTTATTATCAAAAAATATAAAATAATTGAATATAATTTGCATGAATTAAGAAAAAATATAAAAAAAGTATAAAAGACGAAAACTAAGACTTCTCTATTTTTGTTTTGATTCATCTTTGTCATGTTTATGAACATATATTTTATACAAACCAAAATTTTTGTGAAACTAAAAGCATTAAACATAAAATAAACAATAATTTTTTTTTTTTGATAAAGTAAAATAAACAATAATGACTTAATTGTATAAGAAAACCTTATATGTGACAACTGAAATGAAAATCATCACAAAAAAAGAAAAATTATATTCTAAAATTCCAAGTATATAATATTACAAAATATTGATAGTGCTCTTTAACCAAAAAATAAAGTATAATAACCACTCCATTGTTTCTTCATAATTATATTTTTCTTATAAAAATTTCCAAGATTTAGAGACAGATCTAAAAATCAAGAACGAAAGAGTGTTTAAAGTTTTTTTTGAAGGGTTATGTAATTTTGATTGCTAATATATAATCGGGGTTTAGGTTTATAGTATTTATAGGGTGAACATTAGGTTGAGGAAACAAACCTTTTCAACCAAAATAATATTCGATTAAAAAACTAATTAGGGAGAAATTAGATGTAATCTATTTTATTTCTGGAATATTCTTGAGATATGATATATTAGCATTTAAATTTATTTGATTTTAAACATATATTTTAGGGGAAAATCAATGCGTTGAGATCAAAAATCTCGGCCACATATCCTCCTCCAAGATCGAAAATTCATTCGTTTATTGATAAGGCCGATTGTTTATGAAATTTGTGTACGAAGAAAATATTGTTTTGTAAAATTGAAAACTTAATATTAATTAAATTAATTATAAACTTAATACTTAATGTTAAAGGGAGTGGTTCTGATTGTTTTGGAAATTTATTTAGGATGAGAAATCTTGTTTTCAAAAACAGTAACTTAATATTAATTAATTAAATGAAAAAACAAATTAATAATTAATGTCAACAGCATGTTTGTAAATAGATTCCAACTTCATGATTTATTCTCCAAAAATGTATATATAGATAGTGTGATTACACTGATATTACATGTAATATCTAAAATTGGTAGAGTCTCCAATGATCTTTGGGAAAAATGTCATAAAAATCCCCAACTTTCAAATTTGGGACGTTTTGATCACCAACTTTCAAGATGTCATTTTAATCACAAACATTTTGTTGACTTAGCCATAAAATAGCAAAGTTTTGTTGACCACACCGTTTTAGGCACGTCGTTTATTTTCTGTTAAGGATCTTAAAAACAGAGTAAAATTATACGTTATCTGCTACCGTTTTGCATAAATGACCATGTTTATAACGCTAAAAACAACATCTTTTACCAATTTTTTTTTTTTGAATGAATGTAAAATTATATTCAAGCCAAAAAAAAAGTCCTCTTTACAATAAATGCGTCCTTGTTTTGAAAACATTAGAAAGCTGGAAAATGTTTGAAAGGTGTAGAAAGAAATTAGGTGTGAGTTGCCAACCAGAGCTGCAGACCATCCCCCCACTTGGAGGTTTGCGTTTGCAACGAGAGTAGCTTGTTACGAACTAGGCGATCCAGGAAACGGATGAGCTGGTCCGAAGTCGATGGGGTGTCACCATGCCGACGTCTGTTGCGTTCCAACCAGATTGTGTGAACCGAGGCCTGAAAAACAAGTCGCAGAAGAAACCGAGGAGTTCCGGTGACAGTTTGACCCGAGAGGAGAACCAAAATTTGAGGAAAGGAGGCAGAGGGGTATTGGGCAACAGCTTACGAGACAGGGACTGCCACACCCGAGAGGTAAATGGACAGCCGAAGAAGAGATGAGACAATGTTTCCAAAGGAGCTCGACAAAAACACAGGCGGAGTCGACACCTCTGTTCCAGGAGGCCATACGATCCCCCGTGGCCAGCCGATTTTGAGCAGCAAGCCAAAGGATAAACGAATGTTAAGGGATAGAGAACGGGAACCAAACTCCCCTAAACCAATTGACCAGCTGACCCGGGAGACGAACCTGGAGCCAAGTCTCAGAGGTAGAGAACAGAGGTTTTAACTCGTTGGCTGAGTTCCTCCACAGAGCCGTATCATTTTGAGCGTTGTTGGCACGGAGTTTGACCTGAGTTATTGCCATCTCGATCTGATTAAGAGCAGCCGAACAGTGACGACGGCCTGTGTGGGAACATAAAACTGCTGAAACCAGAGCATTTGAGGGAATACCAAGAGCAATGAAGCCACTATCCCCAACAAGATCATAAAGACAGCCCAGAGTAGACCAATGATCATACCAGAACGACGTAGAAAGACCATTTCCAACCTCCATCCTGAGAAAACCTTTAGCCTGTTGTTTGTACTTGAGCAACTTCCGCCACATCCAAGACCCTTTCGTAGTTGATTCTTTGACTGACCAAAAAGAAGCTGAGCGCAACAACTCCCTCCGAATCCAATTGACCAAAATTAACTTAGGAGCCGAGACTAATCGCCATATTAACTTGAAACAGCTGATTTTAAACCAAGACCACCTTCGTTTTTAGGCAAACACACATCTTTCCAAGCCAGTTTATTCTTTGATGCAGTAAGATCAGGACCTGACCAAAGAAAAGCCGCACAGATACGCTCAATCTCCTGAACAAAGGCACTAGGGAGGCGAAAGGCGGAGACCCAGAAGTTGGTGAGGCTAGCAATAACCAAACTCAGTAGCTGCAACCGCCCAACAAAAGACAGATAACGCTGTTTCCAAGAGCCAATACGAGAGCGTATTCTCTTAAGTAGAGGAAGGCAATCTTGAATTGTCATTCTCTTGGTGAGAAGAGGAAGACCCAAATAACAAACAGGTAGAGAGCCTACAGAAAAAGGGAATTGAGAAAGGATAGCTGCACGAGAGCGACCAGAAACCCCGCAAGAAACAAAGTAGACTTCTCCATACTGAGACCCAAACCTGAGTATGCAGCAAACTCTTTAAAGACTTGGAGAATGCCATCTATAGAGGAAGCTCGACCATCCGAGAAAACCATTATATCATCGGCGAAACAGAGATGGGTAAGCTGCATACCCTTACAGAGAGGATGAAACCCAAATTTCCGGTCCCCAGCAGCCTTATCCAACATAGAAGATAACACATTCATGCAAATCACAAAGAGATATGGCGAGAGGGAACAACCTTGATGGAGACCTTTTTCACTCTTAAAAAAACCAGCAAGCTCCCCATTGATTTGAACAGAGAAAGAGGCAGTAGAGACGCATAGATAAATCCAATGGATAAACTTATCAGGGAGGTTCAGCGCCTTGAGCACATTGATGAGAAAAGGCCACTGCACCGAATCAAAAGCCTTTGAAATGTCAATCTTCATCGCACAACGAGATGAGATATCCTCCTTATGATAGTCTTTTACCAATTCCGTAGCTAGCAAAAGATTTTCCATTAGAAGCATGTCCTTAATAAACGCTGACTGGTTAGGCGCAATGAAATCATGAAGGATTGTTTTGAGATTATTCACCAAGAGTTTCGAGATAACCTTATAAAGAACATTGCAGCAAGAGATCGGGCGATAATCCTTCATCTCCTTGGCAGTGGTTGTTTTGGGAATGAGAGCAAGGATCGTTGAGTTCACCCCCTTTGGTAAGAAACCAAACCAAAAAAAGATTGTATTGCCTTGGTAAGATCAGGACCAAGAACAGACCATGCACCCTTGAAGAACTCAACCATATAACCATTAGGCCCAGGAGATTTATTGGGAGGCATCGAAAACAGAACCTGTTTCACCTCCACCTCCGTAACTTCTAACAGGAGAGCCTGGTGCTGGAGCGTGGTACACCGGAAAGGTAATAATTCCTGCAAAGCGGGAATAGAAATACCTGTGAAATCCGAAGGACAGTGAGAGAGTAAGTGTGAGAAAAACCTCACACCCTCAGCTTTAATGTCCTCCATAGCCGTAAGACTGCAACCACTCGGACCAATAATCTCATTGATAAAGTTCAGAGAGTGCCTTTCCTTAATGGCATTGTAAAAAACCCAGTTGTTTTTATCCCCCACATTCAACCAATGCAATTTCGATCTCTGTTTTAAAAACCTCTCCTTTAAACCCGCAACACGCTCCCACCTAGTGTGAGCTAAGGTTTCCTCCGCAATGTCTTGTGACGTAGGGTGAGCATAAACAGCTAATTTCTTAGTACAAAGATCATCATACGCAGCAGCAGCCCGGCGAGAGATATCTGAAAGTTTGTTACGGCTTAGTTCACGCAACTGCGGCTTCAATAACTTCAATTTCTTACTCAGGCGAAAGAGAGCAGAGGTAGAGTGATGTATAACTGGAGTGTCTTCCCAGTAGTTCGCAACAATAGGCAAGAATTCTTGCTGAAGAGCAATAACATTCGTAAACTTGAAAGGGCCCTTTCTCCTCTGCAACCCTACGTCCAAGTAGATCTTTCCCCGCAGATGATCTGAAACACCACCCGCTTCCATCACATAATAGGATCGAGGAAAAATACGATCCCAGTCCACATTCTGTAGAACCCTATCCAGCTTTTTGCAGATAAGACCATTTTCCTGGTTGTTACACCAAGTAAACAGTGGACCCGTCATTCGTAAATCCACCAAAGAGCAATGCCGCTGTGTTGCTTGGAAATCACGCATCCCCGATGTTACCATTGGCGTGACTAATGAATTAGAATGTTCCTCAAGATCCAGAGTCTCATTAAAATCACCCATCAAAATCCATGGTTTACCTTGAAAGGAAGCTAGATCATGTTGGCACTGAATGTCACGCCAAAGTTATTTTCTCTCCTCTGCTGTATTTTGAGCGTAAATAAACGAACACCAAAACTCCTCTATGCCTCCCCTAGCATAATAGAGCAAGTGATCAAATGTCCACTCTTGAAGACAACCTGCAAGTTTGTTTGGCGGCTGCAAAGAACCCAAACTCTCCCCAATCTACTAAACTCATAGTTAGAAACTAAGTTCCAATCCCCAAAAGTTCTCGCCAGCACCCTACTAACATTCACCTCCTGAATCTTTGTTTCCAATAAACAACCAAAAGTAAAATTATTTTTCCGAACCCATTCACGAATAACATCCTGCTTACTTGACTTATTCAAACCTCGAATATTCCAGAAGAAACTAGACATTAAGGTTTTTTTTGAGGGGCCTTTATAGAGGTACAGCTAGAGCTTGTGCCCGTAGCTTTCTGAGTAGAGTCCGAGAGAAATTTATGAGCATTTTTGGAGTTCCGAGGCTGCTTCACACGAGTAGCAACTGGTTCCTTAGATGCCAATGGCTTCCTGACCGTCGCCAAAACCGTCTGTTTCCCAGTTTCCGAAACGTGTGGGAGAGTAAACCTTTCAACCTCTACACGATCAGTATCAGGCAAAAACTCCCCCTCCTCAGCACCCTTTAAAACATCAAACCGAGTGGGAGACGCAATGCTAACTTGACCATAGACCAATTTTTATTGACACTTTTCCCATTTTTCCCTCCAGAATGTGAAAACTCTGTCTACTCTCCCTCAGTTGCGTGTTCCTCATGTCCCCCTACTGTAGCCTCTCCAACAACCTCCTTTCCATCACCCAAAGAAGGGATCACCTCACTTGCTATCTCCGACCCAGAAACAGAGGGGGGGATACTCACATCCCGCAAAACAGTCTCAACGATAACTGGCACAGTGGCAACGGGTGAGCTCACTGGCGGCAAACTAGCTTGAGCAGGAGCTTTGGCTAGCTTTGCCAAGCAACCATCCTCCGAATGCCCCCACCTGCTGCAGAAACCACAACGAGGTGGTAACCACGGATATTCATACTGCATGGTCCCCTCGAATTGAAAAGAAATAGTTTTGGGAAGTTTCTGCATAAGATCAACTTCAACAAAAAATTTTGCATCCTCAAAACTAGTAACAAGTTCTGTATCTGGATGCAACCGTTTAGGCTCACCCACTGGACTCGCAAGAAAGCTCAGGCCGTCCCAGGAGAACATAGAATGGGGAACATTTTTAATTGTAACCCACAGTGGCATAGTCTTGAGCTCAGGCTGAGCGTCCTCCGCAATCGGAGTCCATTTAGAAACAATCATTGGGAGAGCACAAATATTCCACATACCACGCCTAAGCGCACATAGTCTAGCTGAAGCGTTACCGATAGGAAACTTCACCGTTGTCTCGTTCACACTGTAAACATCAATCTTAATATTCTTATCCCCCAAGTTCCAGATCTTGTTCACAATAACATGAATCTTCGGTACATGGGGAGCCGCTGAGGAAATCTACCGATGAGGAAGTCCTCCCACAAAGGCACTGAATCATTGAGGATGGCCTCAGGAACAGCAACCATAGCCTTCCCATCAACCTCCGAGAGCTCGAAATCAAACTTTGATAAAGTGGGTTTGGTACCAACAACATTAGCATACGATTTTGGAGAAGAAACTTCCTTCTGAGTATTCGAAACAGGGTCCGTAGCAACCCCAGAACCTTCCCCGACATGAGAACCAACGGTGGCGGCCGCCAGAAACTAAGCTTGCGTGCGGCAAACGGCAGAACCCTAATCGCCTTCAGAATCGCAGCCTAGCTAACGTGGCAGATAAAAAATTTTTTTTACCAATTTGAAGAAATTAAATCCCCAAATCGATTCCAATTTCACAAATCCATAACTTTAGAAAGAAACCCCAAATGCTCTCTACACATCAATGGCACACCACACTCACCGACGCAACCAGATGTGTCAAAACTTGAACTTAAACTCATCGAAACAGAGAGATTGCATAAGAGATTTTGGTATTATTGAGAGAATTTGAGATTTTTTTTCTAGAGTTAGAGATTTAATAAATGTCGTGCATAAAACGGCATAGTCAATAAAAAAGTTGTGATTAAAATGGCAGTGATTAAAACATCACAAATTTAAAAGTTAGGGATTTTTATGACATTTTTTCAAATGATCTTTGACTTAATTAGTTCCTTAAAAGCTATTACGGACGGGCGTGGTTCCCTCGTTTATTGTTTGAAATATAGATATTGCTATGGGACAATGACTAAATAAGTATATATATACTGGATATTTTGTTACTACTATAGTACTATTTAACGGAAATAAAGGTGACACATGTACTAAAGCAACGAGATAAGTGATTCATAATGTAATGGAATGGCGGAATGGGACATATTAATACTTGAGTGGTAGAGTTGCTGCCTCTTAATTGCAAACAGTTTGAAAGTAACCCTTCTTCTAACTATTTGCTTTATTTTTTTGTCAAGACTTACTACAACACATATTGAGTTTTTTTAATGATTTTATTCATTCACCATAAAATTTATTTATACAACTTGCAAATGTGATAATCTCCTAAAGAAAAAAGAAAAACATACATTATTATAAATTAATATGTACAAAGAAAATACAGAGACATATATATACTCCTAATTAGTATATAATATAATCTTGATATTTATAGTCATAGGCTAATATTTTAGTATTTTGTAGTCTCAATGATTTTACATAGTAACAGGTGGTGCTTAAAATTTGTATATTTTAAAACCAAAACTCACCATCGCATCAACAGTTCTACTTTTAAATTCGGGCCAGATGTCTCAATGTCATTTTCATTGTATTTTGTTTGGCTATCTTTGCATATTGTCAATTTATTCAGTTTTTAAATGTAACTGACCCCAATCACAAACTTGAATCAGTACGTACCACTGAAACATGACACAATTACTCACTGCCATGTGTCCTCCAAGCTCCTCAATTATTTACATATTGCTTTAGAATTATGTCAAAACATTTTCAGACGTATTGTTACCTACCAACATAAGGGCATGTTTATAGGAGATCAGTTTAGGGTGTTCTTAGAGTATAAATATTATAAAAATAATGTAAGATCAGTTCTTAAGAACTTTTGTTAAGAAATTAGTTATTGGGAGAACATGTATAAGATCTTAAGATTTAATAATATAATATTCTTATAGAAATTTAAAAATATTTAATAAATACATAGATTAATGTTTAATAAATAATTTAAGAATGCTTAATACTATTTAATAATATAATGTTTATTAATATTCTTAAACATATTACAATTATAAAAAATTATAAAATAACATTTTAATTGCAAACTTATGAAACTTTTACTAAAATTCAAAAAAACAAACATATTACTTAATTTATTAAACAAAATAAACATTTTATTTAATTAATACATAGATTAATGACCAAATTTATTCCAAATATTCCAAATATACATAGATTAATACATAGATTAATGAAACAAAGCTCACATTTTTGTTTAAAATTCAATAGATACCTTCAGAAACAATCTCAAACTACAACTTATTTTCAAGATTGAAATAGCAGATTGTTACTAGATAAAGTGTTTTCCTCAGAAAAATTCAGATAACTATTACTAATCATAAAAATTAATATGAAAACACCAAGTCTTGAAAACATCTTTTGCTACTTGCTTCAAGCTCTTTTGGCAACATCAGTGTCATCTTCGAAATCTCCTTCCACTGGTCCATTCTCCATCTTAATTTCACTTTTCTCCATGCTTCCAAATTGATCTTCACCGCCAAATTGGCTACCGGCAGCAAACTGAGTATTGTCACCACCAAACTGCGAGCTGTTGGCAACAGGGTTTCCCTCGACCTACCCGTTTTCCTTAATTTAGTGAAAACTTCTCTTAAGCTATCCTCATCCATGCTATAAGCCATACCTTACAACAGAAACGAAAACAAAATCACAAAGTTAGTAACGAAATAACAAAAAATTAAGTAACCAATTCTTCATTATCCAAACAGTTTCTAAAGCTAGACTAGACTTTTTCAATCTGCATGTCGAGCAAAAAAAAAAAATCATCTCGGAAACAAAAAAACAAAAAAACTCGTTCACAAACGGTTGTGAATGCATTTTGAAGTTGGAGGTCAAGGGTCAGGAATCACAATCAAACTTCAGATGAAACAAAGGGCAAGATATCTATATCCTCGAGTAAATAAGCAACGCATTTGGGCTCAAAACCAAGCAGTGTCCTTACCACTTTCCTGAAGCCTTCCTGCTGCATCTCCAAAGCAACTCATGTGGTCAACTGAGCTTCCAGTAGCCTATACCATCAGTCAAAAGACCATTGAACAAAACTTAGCACAATCGTTTCAATCGTCCACTAACATCTTAAGAATCACATAATCTGAAGCAGCAAAAGATAAAAAGGAACCTTCAATAGCTCAAAACATAAACTTTGAAATTGGGTTTTCAATCTATTGATAAAATCTCCAAAATTGTAGCAAAAAAGCCCTAAAGTCTATAAGAAATTCACAAAATTGATTCGATGCAGAACCCTCACTCTAATTCTCTCAAATGTCATAGTTCCTCGGCAACGATGTGGTAACCAACGAACGAAAAAATCAATTCATAGAAGCGTACTCTAATCTAACCTCAGAGAGAGTTGATCGGAGAGAAACAAAGAGAAACGCAAAGCTCTCAGCGATTGCCTGAGAATCCTTCTCCACCGTAGCAAGGGTTCTCAAAATCTCCCCTTGTTTCAACGAAGACGACTCCGATCCACCGCCTTGATCTTGGTTCGGACCAGTTTATGCCGCTGAATCATCCTCAACCGGCTTAACCACATCAATCTCAGCTCTGGCGTCCATTTTCCGGTGAGTTCTCGATGCGTCCATTTTCGCCGTTTCGCTTTTTTCGGAGAGAACAAGAAAAAAATCTCAGAGTTCGCGAATGAGGGAGAAAAAAAATGAGACGAGGGAAAATAATTTCTAACCAATCACAGTGAGACATGTCTCATTAGATCAGCCCAAGAACTGATCTAAAATAAGATCAAAAGGCCTGATCTAAAAAACACTATTCATTATTTCTCATTTTAATAAAGCCCAAGATCACCTCATTGTTTTGCCGATAAATATGGCCTAAGAGCATGTTTATCGATAGGTTGGTGTAAGGGGAGTTCTTAAATTTTTTATGAATTAATTGTGTACTGTTTGGAATATAAGAACTCATGATCTCTTAGATAAAATTTTCTCATTTATTGGTAGGTTCTTATTTTGGGTCTCTTATTTTTGAAAATATTGTTTTTTAAAATTTAAAAATTTTAAATAGAATAGAAGTGGTAAAAATGTGTAAACATTTAAGATTTTATAAAATTAGAAAATATTGCATTTTAATTAATTTTCAAACATACAAAACATAATAAAAACATTAATACATATTACAATAGAAGTGCAATTCATAAATGGAGAGAATGATTAATTTTAATACTGATTTGAAAATATTACATTTAATTAATTTTTAAACCTACAAAACATAAAAGCATATTAAAAATAGAAATACAAATCATAAATAGAAAAAAGATTAATTGTAATCTTGATAGTAATATTGAGTTGTTTAATTCCCATATATTGTCATATGTTGAAGCTTATACAAGGAACAACTCACTAACACACACAATCTTATGATCTAACCAAAGAGTAACAGGTAAGTCCACAATCAAATTTCAGACTCTTTCTACACAAAACTAATATCAAAATTAGAATACAAAGATACCACTAAAACCCCAAAACTCGATCAGATAAAACCCTAATCGAATTCGAATTCGAATTAAAAAAAAAAAAAAAAAAAAAAAAAGTAAGAAGGTTGCGAAATTCGTTTACCTAATCGCGAAATCTCCTCCGCCGATTCAATCTCCTCTGCTACGCCTCACCTCCGACCCCAATCTCCTCTGATTCAATATCCTTCGATTCCATATTCTTCCTTGGTCGATTCGGCACTTCTATCGCGAGAGAAGAGAGAGACAGAAAGAAAGAAAGAAATATTTGATCGGGCAAAATTTTTCTTTTCTCTTCTATTATTTTCTTTGACCAACAGAATGGTGACACGTAGAGTCTCTTAGATCAAATTTGGGTATACTATATAAGAGGCTCCCTTAGTTTTTTTATTTTCTTCTGATTTATTTTTTTTTCCACAAAACACTAAAACTCCTCTATAAATCCCTCTATGAACCCCTGATAAACAAGCTCTAATACTCTTTTTTTCAACGGCTAATACTCTCCTCCAATAAAAAATATTTTAGATTTTGATTAATAACCATGAAACAATATGGTATGGAATATAGTGCTTTAGTATTTACCAACCAAACAAGTAGTAAATTTGTGGATTTGGATATGAGTTCCAATAATCTACAGATGAATTTGGGTGTGAATTTTATTCCACGGTTCCTACAGGACCAGCTTCGGACCTATAGAGGTAAGCTAGTGGTAGGCTAGTGGGGTCTACGAAACGGGTTCTCACAGTTAGTATGCATATTAAACGGACGGAAATACCAAACTTTGACGTATATATAGAAATACTTATTGAAAAGTATGCGAGACATGGTGCTTAGGAAAAAAATTAGTTACGAATGCCAAACTAGTTAATATTTCAAATATTTTTCTACATTTCATAAATCAATCCATCATCTTTCTTATGATAAAAAGTAATTAGTAGATAGTTTCTTCTCATAGAGAAATAAACAAATTAAGCACAAGTAAAATTTCGTACAATATCAAAAAAAAAAAAAAAATCACCACCAAAGTTGCATGGGTTATAATGGAATAAATGCCAGAGATTTCATTTCACATCAGTGGAAGTTTCTCGCACTCTCCACGAGAGCCAAAAAGCGATTAGTGGTCTGTGTTTTTTCCCTTCAAATAATGTATTTCTATTTTATTTTATTTTATTTTACTAATTAAACAGAAGAAAAAAACTCAGTAAAATAAACAAATAATCTGCCATTGTCACATGAGTCTCACATCCATTTTATTAGATGAAAATGCAGGGCATTTACTGTAGATATATGTTACTAAAGGTGAGTACCCATGCATCACTTTATATGGTGGTACAAAGAAAGAGCCTTTCGTTCGCACTTCCCCATTCTCTTTAAATATATTTCTGGTTTCCTCTTGATTAGTTCTTCATCAACAAAACAAAAAGAAAACACTCCAAAAGGATTGGTGCGAGTGAAGATGGGTGTGGAAGGAACGATGGAGTATATATCGGACTTCTTAAAGCAGAGGAAGAGGAAAAAGAAGAAACAAATGCAAACAGTAGCTCTCCGAGTCGCTCGTATCGACTGCGAAGGTTGTGAACGTAAGATCAAACATATCCTCTCTGGCGTCAAAGGTATGTACTCGTTGATTAATGTTAGAAAATGTAACTCTTAAGAAAAAAAATATGAAAATTGGATTTAATTTACATTGGACTTGTTTGGGCAGGGGTGAAGTCAGTGGACGTGGACATGAAGCTGCAGAAGGTGACGGTGATGGGATACGTGGACCCGAAGAAGGTTTTGGAAGCGGCCAAGTCGACGAAGAAGAAAGTTGAGCTATGGCCATACGTTCCATACACAATGGTGGCGAATCCGTACATATCTCAGGCATATGACAAGAAGGCACCAGCAAACATGGTTAGGAAAGTCCCCGACACGGCCTCCGTCAACGAGACCACCGTCGATGACTCTTACACCATTATGTTTAGCGACGAGAACCCTAATTCTTGCTCTATTATGTAGATCGAAGAGTGTGCTTTTGTAAGTTAAGTAAGTCTAATAGATTATACTGTACTAATATTGAATTTTGGTAAGACGACTCGTTGTGTGGGGTTTGAGTTTTCATGTACTAACGTGAGAAAAATCGAAATTTCTGTTAACTACTTAATCCGAATTTAAATAAGAGATTTTCAAGATAGCTAAATATGTTATTAAAAACATATTCGCGTTGATATTAAAAACATTTTAACATATAGAAGCCGTTGAATATTTTAAGCTGAAAAGTTTTGAGAGAGGGAAGACAAACCATTCGAGGAACATTCACAAGAATTGCTCCATCGAGTTTGCAAAAGGTTAAAACAAACCCACAATAAGGAAGGAGACAAGACCATAGAAAAAGATTTTTGGGTGATGGAGTTCTTTTCCTATGAATTAGATATATCAAAGAACTGCCTTAAAGAGTGTGAAAGCATTTGTGGACACAAATTTTTGAATAGACTGAAGTGAGTAGTAGTATCAAACGACGGTTACTCTTGGGCCTTGGGCCTTTGGTTGGGCCTAGATCTGATCGTGCTACACATGGATTTGTTTCTTCATTTTTTCCAACACTTTAGTTAGGGGTTATTGGGAGATGGACTGTTCTATGGATTTACTAAAATTTTCATTGATTATTTTCAGATATTTTTGTAGATTATCATTGATTGTCATGGATAATGTGATAAAAACGAAGCAGCGAAGGTTAATGTGATAGATTTCAAATATTGTATAGATCTCAACTTTAAAGTACGTTAATGTGATAAAAACGAAGCAGCGATTTTCTTTTACGATGAAGACGTTTTACTACTACAAAATTTACAGTATCTTGGTATTTTGTTTTTATAGTTATTGCTTCAAGTTTTTTTTGTAGAATTATGAATGTTATGAGAATTATTTGAAACTTGAAAGATAACTTTTTATTGGAATTTGCAAATTTTTCCATGTTTTGTTTGCTTATAAAATTGGTTATGACATGATTTGTTTTATGAATCTTATTGCACATTGTTTTTAGTTCAAAATAAATAAGGTTATTGTGTGTATTCGTTGGGTTTTTTGTGAGTGGGATATATATACACACTTTTTCTTTTTTCTTTTTTGTTAAAAGGCATTCAATATACACAGACTTCGAGCTATAATAAACTGATAATACTCGAGATGGCCGTTGCGATAATGTGAAACATAGATGCTAATTTGAAGTCCATGAGAACTGTCGATATATTAACTTAGACCATGTGCTCACAGTTTTCTTTTGAATTTTGATAGCTTGCGAGAGCAACATGCAGCTCGATATATCTTACCAGCAAGCTTTATTTCTTTAGGTTAAACTATCTATATATTGTAACAAAAATATCAATTTCTTTTTATGTAAGTCGGATTCCAATGTATTGGTAGGCTGTGGGCATTAAAAATAAGGTGTCATGCCAACCACGTTGCCGCTATTAGGAAAAATATACTATATGAACATATCCTTGACGACGATAAAATAGTATTTGGTTCATTAGAAAAAAAAATCGTGGTTTATATAGGCTAAATAAGTGTGTAGGAAGTCATATTCGCTGGCACATATTAAAATTCACAACGAGGATGTCTTCAATCAATTGTTCTTCGCTAATTCTCGAAATGATCACACTTGGCTGCAATCGTTAACGTATAAAATATGACATTCGGGTGGACGGCTGCCTGTAACAGTTAAACAACCAAAATCAGAAGAAAAAAAACCGTAATTTAACTATAGATGATATACTTCTACCGATCTCAACTCTTACCCAAATTAACATGATTTATATTCACAATATGGTTACCTATACATATGATTTCTTGATCATGTTTACATCTTTTTCTGAATTACAAGAATTTTAATTAAGTACCAACGAACTCTCTACAACTTTCTTTTCTTGAAATCAAGTGAAAGAATGTTGCTATAAGCATATCAAATGGTACAAAAGCAGGTTCTTGCAACTCAAAAAAACTTGTTTGTAAAGAATATATTTTCTGTATGTAAAATACTATGAAACTTTTAAAAAAATGTTTTTGGGTGATTGATATCTATGTTTGTTAAAATTAGCGAATTAAAATATAAAATAATATACTTTATTTTTTTATTACGTATGACCGTGTATCGTTGTTAAGTTATCTAGTTGTAACAGTTGATATATTAAAAAGTTAAATAAAAAGTCTATGAGCATAACTGTGTGATATATATTATCTTGAAGTTTGATTCTGTAAAACTTGGCTAAAGCATAAGGCTAAAGGTCAGATTAAACATCAAAAGAACGAGTATACTAAATAGTACCTATGAAGAAACCATGAAGGGGACAAAGCCTTAAGGACTGAACTCGAACCTAGACATGAGTAAGGCTAAATACATTTTATCCGACATGGCGCCATCTTTTCAGAGATTCTAGGACCCACGTTTCACAAATTCGTTGGTTCAGAATCTTATGGTAATAGCGGAAGTAAGTATACTATAATAAATTGGTAAGTCAAACTCTATTTTATCTTGCCAATGCACATAATTTTTTTCAAGTGTATGCAAGCTCTTTTTTTTTTTTTTTTTAAAAAAAAACTATATAAGCTCTGATTGGAAACAGATTTTTATGATTTAAAATTATTTAAAGCATTTAAAGTCATTTTTTAGTCAATCAAACTTTTTTTGCTTTTATTTTTTCTAAAACTTTGAAAGCCATTTTTTTTTCCTTTGTTGTTTACTCATTTTTTTTAAGTCTCAAAACATGCTTTAAAAACTAAACAATTATTAAAATTCCTTTTTTTCCCATTTTATTTAAAAACTTTCTAAAAGTATATATATACATATATTACATATTATATTTTTACAAATTAATGATTCTTATTTGTTTCTCTTTTTTTAAGATCCATTTCATAATACTTTTTTTTTTTCATCATCATCATTAATAATGGTATAAAAGAGTTTATAAATTCATCGTTAGTAAGAGAGTAATATTCAAAATAATACATTAATTAGTGTTTAATGAATTTTGACTACTCATATAACTACTCAATTAAAAAAACCATACAAAACAATTAAAAATCAACAAAAACAAAAGAAAAACAGAATTTTCAAACATGACATATTTGATTGACTTACATTTTTTAATTTTTTAATTTATCATTAATAAATTTATTCTTGTTATTAAATTGCTATATAAATAAATTCTGACATAAATATATTTATTTAAATTATATTATTAATATATATTAATAATAATAATAATAATAATATAATAATAATAATAATAATAATAATAATAAAAAGTTACAGCTTTAAAGTTTTGGTAAACAATCAGATTTTAACAGTTAAAGTTTTAAGAGTCAAAACATCTACAGCCAATTCTCTACAACTAAATTTAAAGTCAGAGTTCTACAGCCAAAAGTAATAGTCATTACCAATCAGAGCTATAGTTGGTAAAAATTTCTATAATTTAAAACTTTGTCCATGAAATAGGAATTTTATGTAAGGAACTTGAGAAAACAAAACAATCGGAATGACTTGAAAATTGCATACATTCACTGATTCACATATTTTCTAACGAATCGCCTATACTAACATATATGTACTATGATAATTTTTACTTCAAACTCTCTTTCATACATAAGTTAGTTTGGAGTATCCTTTTGTTAGATATTCTTTATTACAATTTATTTTATAAATCTTCTATAAATACAGTAAACCACCATAAATACATCATGATGTGGGACTGGATTTTTTTACTAATTTATTAATTTATAAAATACTTAATTTAATATTTTCTAAAAAATATATATATATATATATATATATATATTTCAAAATAAGATATAATCTTTATAAAACATATTTTTTTAGATCAGTTACAAGGAAAACAATAATTATCATGTTTTGAATAGAATATCAAGAAATTTTGTTTCCATAACACAAGAATCATATTACACTAAATTCTTTTCATGTATATGTATATATAATATATATATATATATATATATATTAATTATCGTTTTATAGTATTGATGGACCAAATATTTACACAGAATTTCAAAATAATATTATTTTATTATATTATCGAACTGTGTTCATAACTACATTGGTCTAACTTGAGACCAAATTTTTTAAAAATTAATTTATAGAAATATTATCATTTGAGTATTAATTTATAAAAAATTTACTGCAGAAACATTATGGATATATATGTGATGTGAAAATTGCATATAATTTTTCACTAATCTAAGAAACAACAAAAAATAAATAATTACATGATTTAGCGAAAATAAATACTAGAGATACATAGTTGTACATTGTACAATGCAAAATGACAAACTTGACTAAGAGAATATGATCATAATATTAAACAACTAGATTATGTCCAAACATAGAATATATAATAATTTGGTTTAGTTTAAGCTAAAATTATGCATATATAAAAAAAAGTTATCTGATTTGATGTTAAAAAATATAAAAAAATTGTAAATCATTATGTGTTTCCATTTATTTTGTTTGAGTGCCTATTGCTAATTGTTTCTTAAAAACTAAATCTAGTCTACTAAAAATTACTAATTAAAATCAAGAGAAACAATAAAATAGAAGTATATATTAGATATTTAAATCTTGATATATCTCAAAGTCAGGATAAATTAAAACACTATAAAATTGTCAATTTTTTTTTTTACAACTAGCGTTCAATCATCTCCTCCTGAAAAAAAAATTTCATGTTAAAAAAAAAAATCAAATATTCCAAAATAATAGATTGATCATTTTGGTTGTTTAGATATTAGATTTTTCAAATTAGCCTTAGAACTATTCTAGGTTTCATTTTGATGAGAGTGGTTTTTTAATTGCATATATAGAGAATTAAATTTCTGGAATAGAGATGAAAAATTTAAGCAAAAATAAACAAAAAAAAGTGAAAAAAATATTATAAAAAAAAACTGTTTGGTCAAATTATATTAATAATAAGTTTTAGCACTAATATCATTTCATATAGTAACAAAATTTGTATATATTATTTAGGAAATACAGTACATACAATGTATCGAAATATGGATACACATCAAAATATCTGAAACACAAGTTACAATTAACATGTGGCATCCGAAGATAAAACAACTCGGCAAATTTAGCTTCCTCCATTTTGGCTTTCTCGAGACATGAACACTATAGAGGCCGGTTGGCAGGTTAGTTTCTATTAATTAAACAAGTACTATTTACAAAATATTTCTAGTATTTGTTATGTAATTTTTATTTTTACTAAAAACTTTATGCGTGGAAGATGACTAGACCAATAAATATGCAATAATTAGTAAACTCTGTAACAAAATTTCACTCACTAGCTAATCATTCATAACCAGTTGACCACTAAAACTAACTCCTTTTATTTTGTAAATTATATTTTAGAAAAAGAAAATTGGTAGATAGATTATAGACTTATACGTTGTGAAACCAGATAATTTGTATTAAACATAATTTAAACTAAAATCAATAGTTTTTCTGATCCTATCTAAGTGATACAATCGTTTGTTCAAAAAAAAAAAAAAAAACTAAGTGATACAATTACAATCTAACTTTTTTTCTTGTAGTGAATTATCAAAACCATATCTTTATTTCTTTCATTTTCTAATTAATAGTGACATGATGCTAGGCATTTTTTATTTTTAGATATACTTCAGGACTTGTCAGCGCCAATGCTACGAATTGGTAAAACAGAAAAAAAAAAAAAAAAATCAATCTTTTTATTTACGTCGAAATACTGATTTAAATTGAAGATCAGCTAGCTCTTAAATACAGTATAGCTGTTTTTTAATACTAATATACTTAGTTGAATTTATTTTATGTTTCTAGAATTGACACACAATGAACCTGGACGGAGTGAGAGAGAAACAAATCTATGAGCACCACTTGTGTTTTGTACATTTAATGGGATGACAGCAGTAGAAGACAAAACAGTTGTAACTGTAGTACACCTTTGACTTTCTATTTTTCATGTCCAAAGTTCATCTAAATGATTCAGATTATTAACACGTAATGTGGGGGTAGATTTATCTTAAATTCACAAAATAGGGTTATTTAACATTTACAAAATTTCTTCGGCCCCTTTGAATAGTTAGGGTTTTAAAATAAAAAAAAATGTGCCACAGAAGACTGCGTAAATGGACAGTAAAATACACCACGTCGCTCGGTAATCTTATATCTCACTAGACATATCATAAAAATGTATACTGAAACATCTACTAAGAAACAAATGTATAAATCTGAATTTTTGGACATACTAACATAAGAAACATTGAGCTTTTTAACCGCAACATTACATTGTCGTAAATAAAAATATTAGTAACAAAACACCTGAGTTTTAATCAACATTTTGTCGAAAAAAAATTAGACTTGAATGGTAGACGTATATCTTTAACCAAAAATTGTGACACATCGGTGACACTGGTACAAATTATTATAATAATTAACTTGGTAAAAAAAGTTGATTGGACGAAAATAATATAGGAGATCCATTTTCAAATTTTTGATGTCACAAATAAACCAAATATATAGTTATATATGATAATGTTATACAAAAAAACTGTTGTAAGGTTGAACTTGTAAATGTGATAATATACACTTTTATCAGTACTCCTCTAAATAGAATTAACATGTGTGAGTTAGGTTCATTGCGAATGAGTACTCCTCTAAACGTGTTATTAAACATTTTAAAGTTTGATTGGTTCTTTTCGTAATTATTCGTATATCTCACTTTTTAAAAAACTGATCAAAATTACTAACTTTTTAAAGATAAAAATCTATAAACATCTATAGTTACGAGCTATATTGGACAATTTAAAACAAAAATACAAAAGAGAAAATCATATAAACAACAAATAAAAATATATTATTAAGTAATATATATATATATATATTAATTGTTAAAAACTAATCATTTTCTAACTTTAATCTTCCAATATAAATAATTATATGTCTTTTACTATTAATTTTTGTCTGTTTCATTATTGAAAAATTATTTAGTAATTATTTAGTACTTCATATATAGTTTTTCATTATTAAATATGTTTATTTTTATTTTATATATAATATAGCTTTGATATTTAAACTTTTTCAAATTATATATTTATTTATTTAGGTAATTTATTTACCCGATGTAGTAGCAACTAATCAATTACTCATAAATCTTTCACAAAAACACTTAATTTTAATTATTAGAATACCATATAAAATCACGGTGAGTTTGACTTTCTCTCCCAGACACGAGTCCCAATACTCTACCAAAATAGAATGAACTTTTCAAAAATCCACATCTCACTAGCCTAATTATACATCGGTCCATCACCTGGTTCCATATTAACCAACAGTCCTTACGTGAGTCTCAGGCGAGGAACTCCCCTGAAACCCCCTCTCCGGAGCCTTGCTACGGATATAGAGAACTCAGATAAGGATGTTAAACCTTGATATGTAATATCTCCTTCGGTCCTAACCTTTATAACCCTGCTTAAGCCTTCAAATCTGAGTAACCCGCAAGTTTTTGTTTTTCCAAAACCCAACCTCCATCTCTTAACCAAGCAACCCTGATACCCTAAAACAAACCATGGAAAAAAGAAAACCTTACCACCTAAAGGGCATGGAAGTAGCTCTCAGCTCCTCCCCTCCTCACCGTAGGCGTATCCGAGCCCCGGACCTTGATACGTCCACTCTCATTGAAGAAAATTCTCTCACCCTTATGGGACGCCTAACTAACCCGCAAGCGTAAAGACTCTGGTCTCTTTTCCCTTTTCTCATCAACAGATGGAATCTAAAAGGGAAGGCAACTGGAGCAGATCTAGGGGCGGGGTGTTTTCAATTCAGATTTGACCTAGAGGAGGATCTGCAAAAGGTTCTCGACAACAGACCATACCACTACAGCCAATGGATGGTCATTCTCCAGAAGTGGAAACCTATTATCTCAGATTCGTTCTGTCCAAGATCCCTTTCTGGATCGAATTACAGGGACCTCCCAAAACACTATTGGCAACCTCAAATGCTGGAGGCTATCGGCGAAGACTTAGGTGAGATAGAGGCCATGGAGATCTCCACGGAATCTGCCAAACTCCGTGTTCTTATTGATGGCCTTGAGATTTTAGTAAAAGATACCATTGTAGACTTCCCAAATGGTAGTGAAGCCCTAGTGACCCTTGATTACAAGACCTGAAGAATCACAATGTTCCTACTGTTTCAAGCTCACTCATGAACTGAAAGATTGCCCGTCTCACATCCCGGTGAAACCAAACCGGGAAACCAGCACCTTTGACTTACCTTCCGGCCCTCAGAGGATTATGAGAAACTACTACACACCTAAGGACAATTTTAGAGCCCCAGCTACTCTATCTGGTCAAACAGCTGCTTCACTCCCAATCAAGGAACCTTGGCCTCCACAACCATCTTTCAACCTCTGCAGGCAAAAGCAGAAGCTATCAGCCTCGATCACCTAATCACCATCATCAACAAACAAATAATAGGTGATATGCTAGAGACATAACCCACCCATATATTCGCCGATCCTACAGTAGAGTCGAACCATTCAGGCTTACCCCAAGAAATCACGGAGTGAACATGTCTCTACCATGCAATGGAGAGAAAAAACTGCCCAGTAGGGACTGAACAACTGGAAAGATCTGACTCCTCCAGACCTCGCTGTCCGCCTCGAAAAGAGAGTTCGATGCTCCTGATCTAGTCACTCCACCCCCTCATCCTCCGGTGGTACCTAAAAATACCAAGTCATGAATGAGTTGAGAGAGGTAACCATTTAATACCTTGCAGTACTGACCCCACTGAAAGTGCAGCTGGGAAACAAAGGGTGATCCAAGGTGAAGCAAAACACCTAAGTTCAGAACAGCAGATAGACTCATCCAAGCTGCTAGAGAGAACCTTATACATGATTCCATCTCTAACCCCCATGAGACGATTCCTGAGGAAACCTCGAGGGAAACTCGCCTAATGCCTTGTGAACAACCTGTCGGTCCTGCTACGACTCCGGAGATAAACCAAGGGGCCGTGGTAGACCTCCCCTTTCAAAACCTACTGCCAAACAAAGTTTAAAATTAGTGGGAGCAAAGAGCCAAAAACGTAACTTGGCAAATGGTTCTCCAAAGAAAACATTAACTCAACGAAAAGCAACTCGAAAGCAAACTTAGCTAGTTCAAGCCGAAAAGTTTTGGGTAATGAGACGAGGACAGAGCAGACCGGAAATAGCAGTAAGAAGCCTCCCATGAGAACTATCATACCGGCTTCAGTGAAGAAGAAGGTGGATTTTCCCAATCCACCAATCCTCTTCCTTAAGGATACTGAGCTGGAACTGTTGTGTGTTGGGGATCCCACAACAGGTCGGCGGTTGCGTGAGATGCACTCCACTATCTCACCTGATATCCTATTCCTCATGGAGACCAAAAACACTGATGATAAGGTCTTGTCCTCACTCCAATGGATGAACTATCCATCACACCTGCTTGTTCCTCCCCATAGCCCGGAGGTGTGTTCTGCTTCTATGGAAGAAACACGTTGAGATCAACATCCTAACAGCCTACAAAGATTAGATTGACACACACATCAAAACAGGAGGGAAATCGTTTTTCACAACGTTCATCTATGGTGAGCCAGATAGATCAAAAAGGAAAGCTATATGGGAAGAACTTACTGTACTTGGTACCACCAGAGAATCCCTTGGTTCCTGACAGGAGACTTCAATGACATCATCGATATCTCTGAGAAGCAAGGAGGATCAGAAAGACATGAAGATACTTTTGTCGACGTACGTTCCTTTATGGCGGAATGTGATCTATTTGATCTCCCACACTCTGGCAATTTCCTCTCTTGGAGAGGGAAACGCCATGATCATATAGTAAACTGCAAGCTTGATAGAGCAATGTCTAATGGCCTGTGGGCTGAAGAATATCCTTTTAGCAGAAGTGACTACTTACGCTTTGAAGGCTCGGACCATAGACCTCTTCTTACTCACCTGGATCTTATTACGAATGTTTGGAGTTTCAATGATCAAGAAGACATCCTCTGCAAACTCTCTTGTTGTCGACGAGAGATCATTACTTGGTCACGAGCAAAACATCAACAAAGCCAGAAGGATATTGACCTACAACGATAACAACTTGAAGAAGCCATGGCTAGTCAAATCCCAGACACCACCTTAATCTCCACCATTAACTTGAATCTCCTAAAAGTGTATAAAGCCAAAGAGGAATTTTGGAAACAAAGAAGTAGACAAATGTGGCTAACTTAGGAGACAAAAATACTGGTATTTTCACGCTATCACTAGAGGTCGACAAGCAGTGAATAAGTTCTACGTCATTGAGGATGAAAGTGGTACCCCTGCATACAAAGAAGATCAGATACTGAAGGTTATCACTGAATATTTCCAAAAGCTTTTTACCTCGGAGGATGGAGATATAGCATCATTTATCCAGGACGCCATTGACCCCTGTGTCACTCCTGCTATGAACCAGACCCTCATTGCAATCCCTACATCAGAAGAAGTAAAGTCAGCCTGCTTCGATATCCATCCTAACAAAGCCCTTGGGCCGGATGGTTTCTCTGCGAGTTTTCCAATCTAACTAGAATACTGTGGGTTCTAACATTGTGCTTGAAATCCAATTTTTCCTGTCGGCACTTTATCCACAAAAGTAAATGAGACTCATGTCAGACTCATACCTATAATCTTGAGTCCTCAAAGAATGGCTAATTATCGTCCCTTCGCCTGTGCACCGTTTTCTACAAGATCATCTCCAAGATTCTGACGAAGAGACTACAGCCTATCCTACAAAATATCATATCGGAGAATCAGTCAGCTTTTGTCCCTAACAGGGCCATCATGGATAATGTGCTAATAACACACGAAAACCTCAACTACCTCAAGACTTCTGGTGCAACTGTTCGTGGTTTCATGGCTGTCAAGACACACATGAGCAAAGCCTATGACCGCATTGAATAGGAGTTCATTAGCCTGGTCATGGAAAGAATGGGATTTCATCAAACTTGGATAAATTGGATCATATGCTGCATCTCAACAGTGTCCTACTCTTACCTCCTGAATGGTGCTGCCAGGGTGTCTGGTAAAACCTCAGCAGGGCATCAGACAAGGTGATCCACTATCACCCTATGTGTTCATCCTTTGCAGTGAAGTTCTCTCCGGTTTGTGCAACAAAGCACAACAGAACCATATATTACCAGGCATCAGAGTCTCGCAATCAAGTCCCAGAGTGAATCACCTTCTGTTCGCAGATGACACAATATTTTTTTTGCCGTTCAGACAGGCATTCCTGCAAATAATTAAAGAATATACTACTCAAATATGAGAAAGCCTCGGGACAAATGATAAACAAGAATATATCTGCAGTGACCTTCTCGGCTAAGACAAATGAAGTAACCCAGAATGAGGCTGTAGAGATCTTAGGCGTGAGACAAGCGGGGGGCCTTGGCAAATATCTTATTTACCGGAGCTTTTTGGCCGGACAAGCGAGACATGTTTAACAACATCATTGATCGGATAAAGCAACGCTCAAAAAGCTGGCCTAATAGATCTCTCTCCTCTACTGGGAAGACTACCATGCTGAAGTCAGTGCTTGCTTCAATGTCTACATACGCAATGTCTTGCTTCAAACTGTCAGGCTCTCTCTGCAAAAAGAATTCAAGCGGCTCGCACGAGGTTCTGGTGGGATGATCCGAAAGGAAACAAGAAGATGTGGGCTAGAGTGGAATAAAATGACAAACACTAAAAAAAGATGGAGATTTGGGTTTCAGGGACATACCTAACTTCAATGATGCGCTCCTAGCCAAAGTGAGTTGGCAGATCCTCACCAAACCAAAATGTCTTCTAGCAAGAGTCCTGCTTGAAAAAATTGAGGGACACTCCTTTCTTGGATTGCACAGTCCCATCCTCTGCCTCTCACGGATGGAGGGGATTTGTATTGGTAGAGACCTCCTCAAAAAGCACCGGGGAAAGCTATAGGCTTTGGATCGTCTACTCGAGTGTGGTACGACCCTTGGCTGTCTCTTGTTTTCCAACTACACCTATGGGACCTCCTACCGAACAGACACATCACCTTATGGTATCAGATCTTATCTGCCCGAAACCATGAACTTGAATGTGGAAAAGGTTAAGCTTCTATTACCCGAGCTTGAGAAAGGAAGTAATGTCAAACAACTTAGTAAATTTGGTG
>JALLKC010000156.1:0-17988 GCA_024034495.1 Camelina laxa | reverse complement strand
TAATAACAACCGGAGTTCTCGGGATGATGTGAGACTTAGGCATGTCTTGAATGATGTGAAAAATTTTTGGTGATGTGAACATTGCATCGGATTACTTGAAAATCCAGCCAATACTAGGATCCTTGGCTGTCTTCTTTCCGTAGTACTATGAATTGTCGGAGATGTATAGTAAAGCTCTGTAATTTTCTATGATTTTCGTTCAGGTGTACGGCATTGGACGAGAACTTGTTTTGACATGTTATTTTCTAACGTACGGCGAGGGTCAGTGCGTGGACCTGAATCAGAAAATTCTAAGTTCATAGCATGGCATGCGATTTGATACGCGCAATTAAGTGATAGATGGGGAGACAATCGCGTTTGTGAAGGACAGCCATGGTCTTCGTAACGGAGTTGACGGTTATTTCCAAGTTTCCATGGATGTGATGGTCTTGCAATTGAAGATTTCAAAGAGAAATAAGAAATGGAATTTTCCAATGCCATCTAGATTGTTTAGGAGCTTCACATATGGCGAAGTTCGAAAAGAATATGAGGTATTTTTCTTGTTGACTAACACATTTAAATAAAGTCATTTATGTTGTTTATTGTTCTGGCAAATGGTATCTCTAACAGTTAAGTGTTTATTTTTTTCTCAGAAAGAAGTTATCGAATATTATGTTGATGGTTGAATAAACCAAGTCACTGCATTGGAAAAGTCAACATTCTTGATTCTTGAAGGGATTTTCAACAACACATCTGGGAATGTGTTTGACAATGAGGTATGAATGAATACAATATGGAATTTTCTATTCAATTAGTAATTATATTTTGATCAAAAACACTGTATACCCTTTGTATGACAGGATGGTGAAAAAGAGATAATGTGGAAACCCAGTAGACAGAGCCATATTTAAATGGGCGATACAGGTTTTTACCAATGGCATTTAGCTGCATTGTTCAATAATTGTTTTGTATTCATAATTATAGTTTGTATTCTTTTGAACTTGGCAGTTTGCAATTAAGGACGAATTCGTCTTATAGCAAGTCTGGTTCCTCAACTATTAAAGGCTCCCCACGTAATTCACAACGCAAAGGCCGATGCATTGTTGGCCGAGGCATTGTCGTCCATTTTGTAAGTATTTCTCATTATCTTCTCTTCTAATTAAACTTGCCTTATCTTCTTAGTTGCTTTCTAATTACACTTTTGCTCCTTCTCAGCAAAGAAAAGTAATAATAGGGGCGTCGAGTTCATTGGAAAGGCAATGCCAATTTTCCTTCTCGATAAATGCACCAAATATTATTCTAAAGGTCTAATTTTAGAGATGACTGAAAGCAAAAGGTAAAGAACTCAAAGATGCTATCAAGGATATGACTGCAAAGAACTTGATATGCAGAGCTCTTGCGTTTAAAAAGATTAATAAAAAGAACACATGCCACGTAAAAAGATTGAAAGAAAGAAGTGGGTTTTTCCATGTGAAGACCTTGTTTTTGTTGCTATTTTTGGCATTAAGGTAGAGTATTTCTCGCTAGTTTAATATTTTGTGATGTTGATAATGATGACTGATTTTTAATGTCTGTTTATAAATTTTCTTGAAGGATCCATGTCTATCAGATGAATATGATGTAGTACAGGTATGTAGATATCTCCATTGTTGTTTTATATTCTGTTACTTTATATAGTGAGTTATCTAATCCTCATTGGTGATCACAGGCACCGATAGAATTTGAGGATGATGAAGAGGATGATGAAGAGGATGATGAAACGATGCCAATAAATCTCAATTGGCTGATATGGTTGATAGTGGAATATGTCCACCAATTCCAGATGTAATGAGACTGTAGTGCTTTATGTTTTTCGTTGTTATATCAGCTATATAATTGTTCAATATATTTCTTCTCTTGTTACATGAGATTAGGGCTTGAAGAAGTTTGCTGTTCGGACAATTGGTGCAGTGGATAATTCTGAAGAAAAACTCAACTATGAGCAGGTACAGAACCTTTGTATTTGCTGTAAACTTCTGACTAAAAGCACATTTTTATCGTCTTGTTGACGGGTTGATTTTTGCATCTGCCTGAGTTTATTCTTTAGGGGTTCGTGAGAGACTTTGTGCCAAGTGCTTTAGCTTCACATGAATGCCAGGAGATACGAAGTTTGTGCCAAGGATTTAATATCCTTCCTACTCTCTTATATGCTGGTTGCTGTTTGAATGATCGTGGGACGGTGAGCTAAGTTTTATTTGACTAATTATTACTAGTGATTCTTTGTAGAGTAGACAGTGTGGAGCTCTGTTCATCAATTTGTCCGTTTTTTTTTTTTTGTTTTTTAATCTGCCTTGCTTTGTCTTGTGTTTTAGGGAGTTTATGGGTTCCCAATAGAGATTCAAGCTCTTTTCTCTATGGCCTTAAGGAGTGCCGTGCTACTGCTTGAAGAAGATGGAGAAGGTACAGAAATGGAAGAGATTATTAAGCAACGTAATGAAGTTTTTGGATATACGACAGAGGAATACTCTCACAGTGCTGTCAACAAGTTCAGCGTAACCCCAGGTTCACTTCCGGAATGGACTTTCAACTATATGTCGCCTCATAGAGGGCTTTTTGTCGGGGCAATGTTAGCCCACAGAATGGATTTCTCTTGGTTTGCCTTTAGAAATTGTATACTTATGTTGTCTTCCTTGGCTACTCCTGAACATTTCACTGCAATTATCAGATCTCACAGAATCTCGAGGGAAAGCGTTGGTTGGAGAAAGGCCACTGAAAGTTTGCTACCCTACAAACAGCCTATGGAGCTACCACAATGGAGGATCCTCCTGGCCAGGTAAATTTTACTAATTGTCCTCCACATTTATTCGGATTTATATAATGTTACCTTATTCCCGTTTTCCGTTGCAGTATTCTTGTGGTTCTACTGTATCTATATGCGAAAGCCGATCTGATCTTTATTGATGAACTGTTGAATGGTACAGTGCTTACATGGCGGCTACTGACGGCTACTTGTATCAAAACTGGTCGAACTCAAATTGAAGCAGCAGAAGCTAGGCTTCATAAGGATCATTCGCCTGAAAACAACAATGGAGAGCTAGGGGGACACGAACAGGCACGTAAATGCCAGAATTGGTCAATCACTGGACACTCAGTGCAAAGATCTGCTCAGGAGGCTACTGGTACGTTGACAATACTGATCTCATCTTTCATTTTCTGAGAAGCTTGCAGTGCCGGTCCATTACGATCATGCTTTAAATTTACTGTCCGTTGCAGGTTATGTTGAAGAAGAACGACTTGTGGCAAACAGCAAGTGCGGTTTATCTAGTTCTGCTATAAGCGGGGAAGTTGATGCAAACATGTTTGAGGTATAAAAAGTAAATCTTCCTTTGCCTGAATGCTATTTTTGATGATGAAAATTCATATTTGACTTGGCTCCTTCTTTTGGAGAATGTCAATTAGCATCACGAAGGGATTGATTGATTTCTTCTTGGCCACATAATTTTAACTTTTAAGCACTTTTCTGAACGGTATGGTGTCGTATGTTATTTTTAAGTCCGGTCGGAATGTAGGAATGAGACTGAACACTTTTAAACAAATTATGTTGCGACTCTTTTGTGGAAGGTGACAATGTGACGTGGATTGATTTTAATTATCTTTTGTGGAATATTTCGTTTTAATAAGATAGCACCGAAGAAAACATTCATCTCGATTTTTCTAGATATGAAAATTTCAGGTAAAGTTTGTTTATCAAGTAGAATAATTTTTACATATATTCAAAATGCAAAGCAATATATTTCAACAAAAAATACAATCCTGTGTACTATAAGAAGAGATCTAATTTTTGGTCCCTCGTTCATGGAAATCCTTCTTAAGATGATCTTTCCGGGTCGGATCCAACTAACCCGACCTGCTTATCAATATTAGTATATTAAGGCCCTTTAGGGCCCAAATTCCGGTTTCTAGATTTGATGCCGGAGAAGACGATTATAACGTCGGAGAGTTCAAATTCGTCTCCGTTGAACCCTTCTTCTACGCGGATTATCTGCCATGTATGTAATAAGCAGTTTCTCGCAGTAACACTTGTCCTCGCTTGTTACAAATATCTCGCAGCGTCCGGTGTAAACGATGAGTTGAAGCAAGTTCGATCTGATGATCAAACCAAAACGAAGATGCTCGAGATTTTGAAAAGGTTTCACGAAGAAGAAGAAGAAGAAGAAGAAGAAGAAGAAGAAGAAGAAGAAGAAGATGAAGAAGAAGAAGAAGAAGATGAAGAAGAAGAAGAAGATGAGGGAATTGATAGCATCACGGATGACGATGATGAAGGTTCAGTCTTACCGGAGGAGATTATGCAGAGCATTATGAACGGAGATGAAGTGTCAGTCTTGATGACTTGAGCTTAGAAGAGAGAAGAGGGTTTCAAAGAGCGGAGAATTAAGCAAACAATGATCGAACCATGGGATCCTTGGTAGCTCGAACGATCTCTCTCGGACGCGGAGGTACACAACTCGTTCAGTGTGTCGAAGAAGAGGCCAGAGTTGTGAGTGAAATCCCACGAGGGCCTGATCTCTCACTCACTAAGCAAGCTTTGCTCAACGAATCCATCTCCTCTCACATTGTATACAGTTATTGCTTTACTCTCCGAGTATCTACAATGGAGAGTGGCAATCCGATTCGTTAGGTTCAGCTACAATGGTCTTGAGTGTTTCATCTGTTTTGGTCACAATGCACAACCTGAGACCATCAAGCAAGTGTTGTGCTTTTTTTGCTCGTTGGGTCAATGAGCAGAGAGTTCTGAAGTATGGCAAGCTCTGGAATCAATTCCAGAAGAGGCGGTGGCGTGATTGAGGAGATAGAATGAGAGTTCTGATGTTTTATAGTTATAGCTTTGTAATGTTAACAAATGAATGAATATCTTGTGGTGTTGCTCCTAATTGATTATGTAAGGTGTGTGTTAACAAACAACATATCTCTTCCTTTAGTTTCGCTTGGTAGCATATGAATCCCAAATATTCATCATCCTACCTGGAACATGATACCTTAGCCAAAAAAACCATGATCAAAATTTGACAAACTCTAATAAGGGCTTCCTTCTAGTTTACCACATCCAGTTAGGCATGAATTTGCCTCTGTAGACGCATTCGTGGTGTTCTTTCTAGCAATCCTAGGCCAATCTCTTCACCGTTTAACCATGCCATGCTGCCTTCATCATACTGACGGCATCAAGCCCAACCGGCTCACTCCCATACTGATCATCATGACAGTTTAAGTAGTCAACTCACCATGGTTTTAAGTACAGTTTGCGTTATTAGTTCTCATACAAGTTATTATAAACGCATTGCAAACAGATAGCTAGCACTTGGCGAAGTTTAATACAAATATAGATCCCACTCGTTTTATTAGTCCCTAAAGTTGTAGACATATAACATGATAAAAGTTGCAACAGACCAGATGCAAACATACAGGAAGTGTCTGTCTACTTGGCTTGTCGTTCAGAAGCAATTTCAAGACACATGTGTTCTGGTTCCCCATCCATGGTTTTCCTTATGATAGCTCTGTGATCACCAGTGAAACCAATTGAAGGATCACCTCTATACTTGTAACTTATGTAGAATATTGCGTTCTTCGCGTGGAGCTTCTCACGCGCCTCAGATATGTAATCTTCTTTAGTTTCTACAACTAACTTGTTGATCTCCAAGGGAGGGGAAGCCTTCAATCTCTGGAGTCGTCACATTGGGCAAGTGTAAGAGGAAACAGATGACAAGTGAAGTAAAAAAAAAAGGTTTATATTTACAGACAGAGAATGAATGATTGCAAGCAAATTCAAAGGACTTACAGCCTTTGCGATGGAGAAGAATGCGATTTCAGTGAATAGATGCAGCCAGTCATTCTCATGGAGGTCTGCTTCTTGCACCTGTGATTGGTAATGCACAAACAAACAAAAACGCATTTACCAATAAAAGAAGATTAAAGTATAAAAGAAGATTAAACTCCAATCTGGACATATATATATATATCGTAATTACCACGTAATACTTTTTGTTGTCACTGGCCAAGGCCTCATCAGACAACCATGTGGGACGCTTGTAGAATGTATCCATCATTGTCTGATCCCGGTCCCAATGTTCATTCACACGCTTGTTACCTTTAAAAAGTGATCCTCTAGAAACTGTTAGTCCTCTAAAGAAAAGAAAAAGAAAGAAAGAAAGACAGTGATATAATTAAGAAGATGCGGTAAAGAAAAAGTGTTACTTACATGCGGGTCTGCAGGCCAAGATCTGCCACGTATCTATAACATAATCTTTGGCAAAACTTCTATGTGTAGTACTGAGCAAAGTCTGAAAAGGAAGAGAGAATTGCAGGCCGGATCCATCGCGTGCGAAGTTAAGTAGACGTTGTAGTAAGCAGTGCACATAGAATTATACTTTTCCCATCCCACAAACCTTAAGTTTGTTCCTGACAAACCAAAAAAAAAAAAAAAGAGGAATCAGGGCACAGTGTTCATGAGCAAGAAGGATGTTCAGTCAGGAGATTGATTTACAAGACATATAAATTAAAAAGAGAGAGAGAGAGAGAGATATTATAATGAGTTACCTTCTCAAAATTGTAGCAGTAGAGTCCAAGCCTTGCGTAAAGGGTGCAATCATAATCATAGCTCTGAGGGGCCGTAACTTGTTCATCCAAATCAATTCCAAAATCAAAACCCTAGGAAGATCAAAACCAAGACCAAAACCCATCCAGGTAAAGAAAACAATCAAGAGATCAAACAAACAAACAAACATGAAGACCAAGAGATCAAACAAACAACAAACAAACAAACAAACAAAAACAGAGGAGAGGATATACATACATAAGCCAGTTTGCCGTTTCTCTTAAGCCCAGTCTTGACTTTTTCCTTCTTCTCCTTGCCGTTGATGTTCTTGCGATTTCAAGCTTCCCGAATTCACATGCCGTTCTGACCTCCACCACCTCCTCCATATCTCTTAGCCAAGCCCTCCTCTATCATCTCTCTCTCTCTCTCTCTTGCGTTTCTTCGTTTTATACAAAAGGAAAACAAAAGAACAGAAAGAAAAAAAAAAAAAATACAGTTCAAGCCCACTAACCGTAACAAATATCAGCCAGCTGTCTGCGGCCCATATATAATCTTTTGAGACTTTGAGAGTTTACCACTTATCCGACCCAATTCTCTCGGTCAAAAATTCAAATTAATGATAACAACAACTTATGCAATTGTATATTAGAAAAAAAAAGCCTTCAATAGTTCATTTATCTTTTATTTGAACGTTTTATAATTTATCTTTTTATTAAAATAAAAATATTTCGTTTAATTATCTTTCCGTAACTTCGAACCCCGTGACTTAACATTAGTTAATGTACATTAATTAAAGTGTTATATTTTGTAATCTCACATAGATAAATTCCTCAAAATACCATCTTTTAAGTTTTTTTCCAAAAATACCACAAAAAATTTATTTACCAAAAGTACCAAAAATACAAAAAATAAAAATAAATGATAATGATGTAAAATTTATTTCATGTTTGGACAGAAATTGTAGATTTATGGTATTTTAGTGTAATTTATGTTAGTTTTAGGGGTATAGTTTAGTGTTTATGAATTAAGCTTTAGTTTTTAAAACCTCTCTCTCCGCGCCAAACAACACAAGACAGATCCCTCGTGGCGGTGCTCTGCTTCAGTTCAGCCTTTGATTTTTTCCTAAAAATCACTGTTTGTTAATTGTTACGATTTGTTTAAGGAATTAATCGATCTGGCTTTTTTTTTTGCCAATCACATTTTTTTTTTAAAAAAGCTTTAAAATCACTTTTTTTTAGTTGTATACAAAGCGGGTTTGAATCGATTACTAAAACCAACATATGAAAACACCAATTTTTTTTAATTTTAACCATTATTGTAATGAATGATAGATTAAAATATATTAAACTGTTAAATCTTTATTTTACTATTTTCTAACAATACAATATAAGATATGTCAAATCAAGCTGATATAATTGAGATTGTGTTAAGCAAAAATTGTTTTGCGGTATACCAAGAATTAATAATCAAATTACAAATTTTCAAATTTAAACACTAAACAAAACAAACAAAATTAAAGAAAAATCAGTATAACTAAATTCTAGTTAAATAGCACAATAGAGAAGTTATGATTCATTTAATTGTGCAAAATGGATATTTAGTTTCCAACTAAATATTAGATTAGGGAGGTAAAAAAAAAAAAAAGAGGTAACCGATTAAAAATTGGGAAAAAATATCAAAAGAAAAAAACATGAACTTTCAAAATGTTATTTACTCCCTCTGTTCCTTATTAATCCAAATTACAAAGAAAAACTATGTCTTTTTAATAAATAATTAATGAAAGTAATTTAATCTAAGCTGAAAATATCCGGAAGAACAAAAGGACGGTGCTAGAGGGATTATTAAGAGATAAGAGTTAGGCAGGAGACGGACTTTAACGCCGGTGACCGAGAAAAACTGGAGGCAAGTGGAGAAAGGGTTTAGTCAAGTGTTTGTTTGCCGTTTGGGAGTTTCAGTGAATAAAAACGGCAAATCGTTCCTTTGCTTTGAATTGTTGGAGAATAAAAAACGACATGTTGTTATATTATGGAATATGGAAACGGCAAAACGTTTTCTTTATAAATGCTTTGAGTTCTTGGACGATATTAGTGCATGAAATTGTTTTTTTTTTATATAGATGTATAAATATAGTTAGCGATTGTATTAATTATTTTACAAGATGATTTATTATGACCTAACTGATTTATCATGTTTATATATCCACCTCACATTCACTCGAATCCAACTCTTGTAAATTCACAACTTCAATATTGTAATAGTATTTGTTACTCAAACTAATTTCTCAACATTTTAAATTATTTTTTTTGGTTTTTCAAGATATTCAACTGCTTAAACACAACATAAGTATTTTATGATAAAACATCATTACTACAAGACCAACAAACTCCACAACTAACATAATGTTCAACATATATTTAATAGAAACGAAATTAGTCTAAATCTAATGAAACTTTTGTTCTTAATATGACAAGATCATATTTTTGTTCTTAATTAACTTCTATCATCTTAGAAAACAGAACTCAAAAGTGCTAATGATAACATGGCTGAAAGAGATTTAATTGTATTGCCCTGGCAATCAAAAGATTACAAACAAGTACATGTAAAAGAAATGCAATACACAAGTTGTTTATTGCCTTATGAAACATGGTTCTAGCCACCTTTGATATAAATTATTTATCGGTAGTTTAAAGTTTATTGAAATTTGTTATGTTGTTATGTTGATTAATAATTATGATTATAAAATATTTTGTTGTAAAGTTTTTAGAATCTATGCGTCAAAGGCTATGATGAAAAACATGTATGTAGATATTTCATATCCGGTTTATGTTTTATTCATTTTAATATTTGTCTAATTCTTATTTTTGATCATAGGCTTCCTTTGGTTTTGAGGATAAGTTAAAGCAAAATGGCAGCAAAACCATTTGATTGTTTGTAAAGTTTAATGTCTTATGGCAATAATATGTTCAATATATTCACCATGGTTTGAGCACAGTTTGCGTTATTAGTTCTCATACAAGTTATTATTACGCATTGCAAACAGATAGCTAGCACTTGGCGAAGTTTAATATAGATATAGATCCCACTCGTTTTATAGTCCCTAGAGTTGTAGACATATAACATGATAAAAGTTACAAGGAAATAGCGATTAATAATTTGATTGCAACAGACCAGATGCATACAGGAAGCGTCTGTCTACTTGGCTTGTCGTTCAGAAGCAATTTCAAGACACATGTGTTCTGGTTCCCCATCCATGGTTTTCCTTATGATAGCTCTGTGATCACCAGTGAAACCAATTGAAGGATCACCTCTATACTTGTAACTTATGTAGAATATTGCGTTCTTTGCGTGGAGCTTCTCACGCGCCTCAGTTATGTAATCTTCTTTAGTTTCTACAACTAACTTGTTGATCTCCAAGGGAGGGGAAGCCTTCAATCTCTGGAGTCGTCACATTGGCAAGTGTAAGAGGAAACAGATGACAAGTGAAGTAAAAAAAGGTTTATTTTTTACAGACAGAGAATGAATGATTGCAAGCAAATTCAAAGGACTTACAGCCTTTGCGATGGAGAAGAATGCGATTTCAGTGAATAGATGCAGCCAGTCATTCTCATGGAGGTCTGCTTCTTGCACCTGTGTGATCGGTGGTGATGCACAAACAAACAAAAACGCATTTACCAATAAAAGAAGATTAAAGTATAAAAGAAGATTAAACTCCAATCTGGACATATATATTATATCGTAATTACCACGTAATACTTTTTGTTGTCACTGGCCAAGGCCTCATCAGACAACCATGTGGGACGCTTGTAGAATGTATCCATCATTGTCTGATCCCGGTCCCAATGTTCATTCACACGCTTGTACCTTTAAAAAGTGATCCTCTAGAAACTGTTAGTCCTCTAAAGAAAAGAAAAAGAAAGAAAGGAAGACAGTGATATAATTAAGAAGATGCGGTAAAGAAAAAGTGTTACTTACATGCGGGTCTGCAGGCCAAGGTCTGCCACGTATCTATAACATAATCTTTGGCAAAACTTCTATGTGTAGTACTGAGCAAAGTCTGAAAAGGGAAGACAGAATTGCAGGCCGGATCCATCGCGTGCGAAGTTAAGTAGACGTTGTAGTAAGCAGTGCACATAGAATTATACTTTTCCCATCCCACAAACCTTAAGTTTGTTCCCTGACAAACCAAAAAAAACATGAACAAATTAGAGGAATCAAGGGCACAGTGTTCATGAGCAAGGAAGGATGTTCAGTCAGGAGATTGATTTACAAGACATAAATTAAAAGAGAGAGAGAGAGAGAGAGAGAATATTATAATGAGTTACCTTCTCAAAATTGTAGCAGTAGAGTCCAAGCCTTGCGTAAAGGGTGCAATCATAATCATAGCTCTGAGGGGCCGTAACTTGTTCATCCAAATCAATTCCAAAATCAAAACCCTAGGAAGATCAAAACCAAGACCAAAACCCATCCAGGTAAAGAAAACAATCAAGAGATCAAACAAACAAACAAACATGAGGAAGACCTAAGAGATCAAACAAACAAACAAACAAACAAACAAACAAACATGAGGGAAGAGGATATACATACATAAGCCAGTTTGCCGTTTCTCTTAAGCCCAGTCTTTGACTTTTTCCTTCTTCTCCTTGCCGTTGATGTTCTTGCGATTTCAAGCTTCCCGAATTCACATGCCGTTCTGACCTCCACCACCTCCTCCATATCTCTTAGCCAAGCCCTCCGATCTATCTATCTCTCTCTTGCGTTTCTTCGTTTTATACAAAAGAACGAAGATATCTCTTACAGAAAGAAACAAAAAAAAAAATACAGTTCAAGCCCACTAACCGTAACAAATATCAGCCAGCTGTCTGCGGCCCATATTATAGTCTTTTGAGAGTTTACCACTTATCCGACCCAATTCTTTCGGTCAAAAAATTCAAATTAATGATAACAACAACTTATGCAATTGTATACTATAGCCCTGATTCGTAATGGCTCTTATTTCTAACGTAGAGACTTTAATTTTAAAATTTTAGCTGTAGAGAATTGGCTGTAGATGTTTTGACTGTAAAAACTTTAACTGTTAAAATTTGATTGTTTACCAACAACTTTTAAAGCTGTAATTATTTTATTATTATCATTAGATATTAATAATATAATTATAGAAAATATAAATTATGTCAGAATTTAATCTATATAATAATTTACTAACAAAATAAAGTTTATTAATGATAAATTATAATTTAAAAATATAAGACGATCAAATATATAATTTTGTTTGAAATTCTGGTTTTCTTTTTGTTTTGGTGACTTTTTTGTTTGATTTTTAATTGTTTTTGAATATTTTTTTAGTTGAGTATTTATACTAGCAGTCAAAAATCTATTAAAAACTTATTAATGCATTGTTTTGAATGTTATTCTCTTACTAATAATGAATTTCATAAATCTTTTAAACTATTATAATTGATGAAAAAATAAAATATTTATTTAAAATGGATCTTAAATGAAAGAGAAGAAAATAAGAATAATTAATTTAGTGTATAGTTTTGGGGGTATAGTTTAGTGTTTAGGAATTAAGCTTTAGTTTTGAATATTAAAACTTTAGTTTAATTTTGTGGCATTTTTGGTAAAACTCATTTTAGTTGGTAAAAAAATATAATTAAAAATAGTATTTTTAAAAAGAAAAAAAAAATCAATTTAGTGGTATTTATGAGAGTTGTCCATATTTAAATAGATATTTACAATGTTTATTAATATATTTCTGGTCTACTGGTAATTCGAGAGTTGTCTAACCCTCAGAGATCATGTATTCGATATCCAAAACTTGATTTAAGTACTGTTAAATGGTATTCACTGTCGGAACATTGAACACGGCGTTGCCACTCTCATTTTCTTCGGTTAAATGCTTAATTAGTCATTAATTACCATTTGGTATGAGTATGATTTTAGAGTCTGCAAAGAAGAGGGAAAGAAAGACTTACTTTTGCTTATTTCATAAACTAGCTAGAGACAGCTTGTGTTATTGGGTTCTCATACAAATTACGATTATGCATTGCAAACAGCCAGCTGCACTTAGCGAAGATTTAAATACATATAGATCAAAGTTGTAGACATAAAAAGACAAGTCAAACACAACATGGTGCATCTATAGCCATATATATGTTTATAACATGATGATAAAAGTTACAAGGAAATAGCGACTAATAATTGATTGCAGCATGCAGACCAGAATTACTCACGAAAAAGCAATTTCAAGACACATGTGTTCTGGTTCCCCATCCATGGTTTTCCTAATGATAGTTTTGTGATAACCAGCGACACCACTTGAAGAAACACCTCTATACTTTGTAACTTATGTAGAATATTGCATTCTCTGCGTGGAGCTTCTCACGAGCCTCGGTCATGTATAATCTTCTTTAGTTTCTACAACTACCTTGTAATTAATTAATATCCAAGGGAGGGGAGCCACCAATTCCTGGAGCGTCACATTGGCAAGTGTAAGAGAAAACAGATAACAAGTCTGGCAGAGAATGATTGCAATTTCAAGTGACTTACAGGATATATTGCATTAAAGAATGCGATTTCAATGTATAGATGCAGCTCTGATTCCTGCACCTGTGATCGATGGATGATGCACAAACAATGTTGATCTCAGAAGCAAATACACGAAATAGAACTGAATAGTTCAATAGTCTTATTATCACAAAGAACGAGCTATAAATAGCCAAACGGTTGAAGACTCAATCTTCTACAGATACTGGAAACAAATTAATAGGATGCACTACTACCTGAAACGAAAAACTAGGACAACCTATTGACTCCTTATACATCGGAGCTTATTGACAAACAAACTAAGACCAATTCAAACTTAAAACCAACATTGCCTCTCCTAAACTGAAAGCGATAGCAATCAGTTTATCTTCTCACAAACTCCGAGCTTCTCCCTTAGTTGCACAAAGACCTCCAAACTCAACGGCTTAGTCAAGATGTCTGCAGTCTGCTCCCTTGTCCCACAGTGAACCAGCTTCACAACTCCCTCCTTAGTGAGATCTCTTAAGAAATGAAACCTGACATCGATATGCTTGCTACGACCATGTAGAACAGGATTCTTTGACAACTTTATAGCTGAGCTATTATCGCACATGATTGTGGTGCTTCCTGACTGCTCTAACCCAAAATTCTCTAAGATCCTTCTCATCCAAACACACTGACAAGCACAATGAGCTGCTGCGACGAATTCAGCTTCCGTTGTTGACAGAGTCACTACTGGCTGCTTCTTCGACGCCCATGCCACAGCTCCGCCACTTAACAGAAACGCATAGCCACTGGTGCTTCTTCTATTGTCGATATCACCAGCATAGTCACTGTCTGTATAGACAGTTAACTCACCAACGGCTTTCCTTGAATAGAATATACCAAAACCAAGAGTACCTTTCAAATAACGCATCACTCTTTTAGCTGCTTGCATATGCTCACCACGAGGATCCGCCATGTATCTGCTCAACAAGCACACTGCATACATCATATCTGGCCTTGTTGTCGTGATATACATCAGACTCCCAATGAGCTGCTTGTACAGGGTTGGATCCACCTTGTTTCCGTCTCCCTCTTTTGACAATCTTGTTCCTGGCACCATCGGATTCTTCACCTCATTTGCATTCAACAGATTGAATCTCTTCAAGATCTCTCCTGCATACTTCTTTTGATGAATGAATATCCCATCTGCATTCTGTATCACTTCCACACCTAAGAAGTATTTCATCTTTCCCAAATCTGTCATATCAAACTCCTTCTTCATAGATGCCTTAAAACCTTCTAGCAAGCTCTCATTATTCCCGGCAAAGATCAAATCATCCACATACAAGCTAACAATTAAAATTTTGTTACCTTCCTCTGTTTTAACAAACAGTGTATGCTCGTACTCGCATCTTTGAAAACCTTCCCTCGAGAAGTATGCCTCGATTTTACTGTACCAAGCACGGGGTGCTTGTTTCAAGCCGTACAGCGCCTTAGTGAGCTTAAAGACTTTATGCTCTTCTCCTTCTCTGATGTAACCCAGCGGCTGCTCTACATAGACATTCTCAGATAACTCACCATGTAGGAAGGCGCTCTTTACGTCCAGTTGATAAACACACCAATTCTCTTGAGCTGCTAAAGCCAGAATCATTCGTATGGTGTCCCATCTGCAACAGGAGCAAAAACCTCAGTGTAATCTACTCCTTGTTGTTGTGCATACCCCTTAGCGACGAGCCTGGCTTTGTATTTATCCACCTCTCCTCTTTCATTCAGCTTGGTCTTGTATACCCACTTCACTCCTATCTTCTTTGCTCCTTTAGGCAATTCAGTGAGAAACCACGTTCCATTCTTCTCTATGGACTCTAGTTCAGTTTCCATAGCTTTTATCCACCTATCGTCTCCTTTAGCTTCGTCGAACGTGACTGGATCAGTTTCTGAAGCGAACATAACAAAGTCAGCTACATCTTCTTCTTCTTCTTCAGACAAGTTATCTCCAGTCTCATACTCTCTTAAGTATGTTGGCGGTCTCCGAGTTCGTGTTGTTGTCAAGGGTTGAACAGATTGACTTTGAGAAGCCTCTGCAGTCTCAGCCTCCGGAGCCACTGTTTCTGCAACTACAGGTTCCTCATGTCTTTCAGCTTGCAGCGTGGCTGGCTCCTCTTCATTATCTTCTTCCCCCAACAATGGCTCCTCACTTATTTTCCCATCTGTTCCTCCCCAGTCCCATCCTTTTTCTTCCTCAAACACCACATCTCTACTTGTCACCACCTTTTCTGTTGCTGGATTGTATAACCGGTAGCCCTTTGATTCATCGCTCACTCCAATAAGCACACACAGAGTGCTTTTATCATCCAGTTTCTTCCTCCTCTGCTCTGGAACATGAACATGGGCCAAACATCCAAACACTCTGAAGTAATCTACCTTTGGTTTGATTCCACTCCACATCTCTTCTGGTGTCTTTTCTTGTAAAGCAGAAGTGGGACTTCGATTTAAGACGTGAACTGCCCATTTTACTGCATCAGGCCAGAACCTCTTGGGAACCTCTTTATCACTTAGAATGCACCGCACCATCTCCATGATTGTACGATTCTTACGTTCAGCCACTCCATTTTGCTGAGGTGTGAAAGCGGTTGTAAGTTGTCTGCTAATTCCAGTTTCTTCACAAAAACTCTTGAATTCATTTGACAAGTACTCCCCTCCTCTGTCAGTTCTTAGACATACAAGCGCCTCTCCGGTTTCTCTTTCCACTTGACTCTTGAATCTTGTGAAAGAAGCAAAAGTTTCAGATTTGTTTGACAGGAAATAAACCCAAACCTTCCTGCTATGATCGTCGATGAAGGTAAGAATGTATCTTCTGTCACTGTTAGAAGCTGGAGTGATTGGTCCACAGAGATCCGAGTGTACCAACTGGAGTCTCCTTGATGCACGCCACACACTTTTCTTTGGAATGCTCTCCCGATGTTGTTTTCCCACAAAACAGCTCACACACTTCCCAGCTTCCTCTGTTTTCTTCAGCTGAGGAATCCCTTCTACCATGGTTCGGTATTGCAAGGTTCTCAAACCTTTGTAGCTGAGATGTCCATACCTTCGGTGCCAGAGTTGAGACTCATCTTCTTCAGTGGTTTTATGGCACTCCGGCACTTCCTTGACGTCATTTCTTGCTGCAGTGATCTTGAATAGCTTGTTTCCTGTCATCTCTGACTGCATGATCAAACCCAGTTCCGGATGATACAGCTTGCATACTCCTTGTTTTATCAGAATTTCACACCCTTTCTGAATTAGCTGACCGATGCTCACCAAGTTACTCTTCAGCTCAGGTACAAAGTACACATTGCTGATAGTGTGTGCCTTCCCATCGATCCGCAAGCTCACACTTCCTTTGCCTACCACTGTTAGCGATGCATTATTCCCCAACTTCACTGAATGACGAAAATCACAATCAAAAGAGGAGAACCAAAACTTGTCCCCACACATGTGATTGCTGCAGCCTGAGTCGAGGAACCAGTCTTCCTCTTTCCTCTCACCTTCTGTGAACGCCATCAATAAGACATCCTCTTCCTCACCATTAGCCTCAGCATAATTGACCTTTCCCTCCAGTTTTGGACATTCATATTGAAAATGTCCAAGCTTATGACATTTAAAGCACTCGATGAATTCTTTGTTAAAGGATCGTGATCTCCCTCTTCCTCTTCCTTGTCCTCTTCCTCTGCCTCTACCGCCACGTTCTTCAAACGTGATCTTCAACGCCTGTTCTTCTCCTCCATGGCTTGTTTTTCTCATTTTTTGCTCATGAACAGACAATGAACTCTGCAGTTCGTCGACAGAAAGACTATCAATGTCTTTGGATTCTTCAATGGAGCAGACAATGTAGTTGAAGTTTTCAGTTAGAGTTCGTAGGATCTTCTCCACTACCTTCACGTCCTGCATATCATCTCCACAATTCCTCATATCATTTGCAATCACCATCACCCTCGTGAAGTAATCGTTGATGGACTCTCCACTCCTCATCTCCAACAACTCAAAACTTCTTCTTAGAGACTGCAACTGAGCACGCTTCACCCTGGAATTACCTTGATACTTTGTCTTCATTGAGTCCCACAATTGCTTGGAGGTCTCCTTCAAGGTAATTGTTTTGAGAATTGACTTGTCAATTGCGCTGAAGAGGTAGTTCTTAGCTTTGAGATCCTTCAGTCTTGCCTCAACAAGAGTCTTCTTCTGTGCATCAGATAGCGTCTCCTCGTTATCTGGTTCTGTAACTCCATCTCTCACCACACAGAAATATTCCTTTGATTTCAGCAAGTTCTCCATGAGCAGACTCCAATGATCGTAATCACCATCAAACCTTGGTATGCTCGGCGCTGCAAAATTGCTTGAATCACCCATGTCTGTTTCTCTCTCACCGTGTTTACACTCTCTCTCACTAGTGTTTCCCTTTCCCAGAAATTATGCTCTGATACCAAATGTTGATCTCAGAAGCAAATACACGAAATAGAACTGAATAGTTCAATAGTCTTATTATCACAAAGAACGAGCTATAAATAGCCAAACGGTTGAAGACTCAATCTTCTACAGATACTGGAAACAAATTAATAGGATGCACTACTACCTGAAACGAAAAACTAGGACAACCTATTGACTCCTTATACATCGGAGCTTATTGACAAACAAACTAAGACCAATTCAAACTTAAAACCAACAAACAAAATGCATTTAACTGCATCAAAAGATTAAACTCCACTCTCTGGACAAATGATCACAAGGGTTATCATTGTGATTCGAGTAAAGACTAGGGTTTTGACTGATGATACATTGAGGATAGCTGATGAAGACGGCGAAAGGGAAAGGAAACTCGGAGTGGAGATAAAGAGAAGAACCGTTGAGTCCGCCGAATGAAATCGGAAGCTGGGCACAGAGTGCAGAGCTGAAGACAGAGA
>JALLKC010000155.1:0-19971 GCA_024034495.1 Camelina laxa | reverse complement strand
TTTCGGAGGATTCGGAGGCCAATTTCGAGGCCAAATTCGGGGGCCAAATTGGAGGCCAAATGTCGGAGGCAAATTTGGCCTCCAATTTGGAGGCCAATTCGGAGCCAAAAAATGTTTGGAGGCCAAAAATGGAGACGCTTTGGAGGCCAAATTTCGGAGGCCAAGTTTGAAGTCCAAATTCGCGAGGCCAAATTTGGAGGCCAAAATCGGAGGCCAATTCGGAGGCCAATTTGGAGGCCAAATTCGGAGGCCAAAAAATGTTGGAGGCCAAAATGGAGACGCTTGGAGGCCAAAATTCGGAGGCCAAATGGAGACGTTTTGGAGGCCAAATTCGGGGGCCAATTTGGAAGCCAAATTCGAGAGGCCAAATTTGAGGCCAAATTCGGAGGCCAAAAATGTTGGAGGCAACAAATGGAGACGCTTTGGGGAGGCCAAATTCGTGGAGTGCCAAATTCGGAGGCCAAAATGGAGGCCAAATTCGGAGGCCAAAATGTTGGAGGCAAAAAATGAGCGCTGGAGGCCAAATTTGGAGGCCAAAAAATGTTGGAGGCCAAATGGAGCCTAAGGTTGAGGCCCAAAAATGGAGACGCTTTGGAGGCCAAATTCGCGAGGCCAAATTTGGAAGCCAAATTGGAGGCCAAATTTTGGAGGCCAAAAAATTTGGAGGCCAAAATGGAATGTTTGGAGGCCAAATATGGAGACTTTTGGAGGCCAATAATGAGAAACTTGGAGGCCAAAAATGAGACGTTGAGCCAAAAATGGAGACGCTTTGGAGGCCAAAATTGGAGTCGCTTGGAGGCCAAATTCGAGGCCAAATTCGGAGGCAAAATGTTGGAGGCCAAAAATGGAGACGCTGGAGGCCAAATTCGGAGGCCAAATTTGGAGGGCCAATTCGGGAGGCCAAATTTGGAGGCCAAATTCGGAGGCCAAAATGTTGGAGGCCTAAAATTTGGAGGCCAAATTCGGAGGCCAAAATTGGAGGCCAATCGGAGGCCAAAATTGGAGGCCAAATTCGCGGAGGCCAAAATGATTGGAGCCAAAATGGAGACGCCTTTGGAGGCCAAATTTGGAGGCCAAAAATGATTGGAGGCCAAATTTCGGGAGGCCAAAAATGTTGGAGGCCAAAAATGGAGACGCTTTGGAGGCCAAATTCGGAGGCCAAATGGAGGCCAATTTGGGGAAGGGAGGCCAAATTTCGGAGGCCAAAATTTTTCGGAGGCCAAATTCGGGAGGCCAAATTTGGAGGCCAAAATTGGAGGCCAATTCGGAAGCCAAATTTGGAGGCCAAATCGGAGGCCAACTTGGGGCCAAATTCGGGCCAAAATTTGAGGCCAAATTTGGAGGCCAAATTCGGAGGCCAAAATTTGGGGGCGCCAAATTTGGACAGAGGCCAAATTCTGGAGGCAAAAATTGTTGGAGGCCAAAAATGGAGAAATTTTGGAGGCCAAATCGGAGGAAATTTGGAGGCCAATAATGAGGCCCTTGGAGCCCAAAAATGGAGAGTACTAATTGCGGAGGCCAAATGGAGTCGCTTTGAGGCCAAAATTTGGAGGCCAAATTCGGAGGCCAACAAATGTTGGAGGCCAAAAATGGAGACGCTTTGGAGGCCAAAATTCGGAGGCAAATTAGAAATCGACGCCCCAAAACAAAGTTGGAGGCCCAAATTGGAGCGCCAAATCGGAGGCCAAAAATGTTGGAGGCCAAAAATTGGAGGCCAATTTGGAGCCAAATTGTTTGGAGGCCAAATTCGTGAGGCCAAATTCGAGGCCAAATTTGGAGGCCAAATTCGGAGGCCAAAATGTTGGAGCCAAAAATGAAGATTTTGGAGGCCAAATATTGGAGCTTTTGGAGGCCAATTAATGGAGACCCTTGGAGGCCAAAATGGGACGCTTTGGAGGCCAAAATTGGAGCGCTTTGGAGGCCAAAATTGGAGGCCAAATTCGAGGCCAAAATTGGAGGCCAAATTTGGAGGCCAAAATGTTGGAGGCCAAAATGGAGACGCTTTGGAGGCCAAATTCGGAGGCCAAATTTGGAGCCAAATTCGGAGGCCAAAAAATTTTGGAGGCCAAATTTGGAGGCCAAATCGGAGGCCAAAATGGAGGCCAAATTCGGAGGCCAAAATTGGAGGCCAAATTCGGAGGCAAGGAAATGTTGGAGGCCAAAAATGGAGACGCTTTGGAGGCCAAAATTTGGAGGCAAATTTGGAGGCCAAAATTGGAGGCCAAATTCGGAGGCCAAAAATGTTGGAGGCCAAAAATGGAGACGCTTTTGGAGGCCAAATTCGGAGGCCAAATTTGAGAGGCCAAACAAATGTTGGAGGCCAAAAAAATGTGGAGGCCAAATTCTGGAGGCCAAAAAGTTGGAGGCCAAAAATGGAGACGCTTTGAGGCCAAAATTCGGAGGCCAAATTCGGGGCCAAAATTTTGGGAGGCCAAACGAGGCCAAAAATGTTTGGAGGCCAAAAATGAGAATTTTGGAGGCCAAAATATGGAGAATTTGGAGGCCAATAATGAGACCTTGGAGGCCAAAATGAGACGCCTTTGGAGGCCAAAAATGGAGACGCTTTGGAGGCCAAAATTGGAGGCCGCTTGGAGGCCAAATTCGGAGGCCAAATGTTGGAGGCCAAAAATGGAGACGCTTTGGAGGCCAAATTCGGAGGCCAAATTTGGAGGCCAAATTCGGAGGCCAAAAAATGTTGGAGGCCAAATTCGAAGGCTAAAAATTTGAGGCAAAAATTTGGAGGCCAAATTTGGAGACGCTTCGGAGGCCAAATTTGGAGGGCTAAAATTCGGAGGCCAAATCGGGAGGCCAAATTGTGAGGCCAAATTCGGAGGCCAAATTGGAGGCAAATTTGGAGGCCAAATCGGAGGCCAAAAATGGAGAAAATTGGAGGCAAATTCGGAGGCCAAATTTGGAGGCCAAATTGGAGGCCAAAAATGTTGGAGGCCAAATTTGAGGCCAAATTCGGAGGCCCAAAATGGAGGCCAAATTCGGAGGCCAAAAATGTTGGAGGCCAAATGGAGAAGCTTTGGAGGCCAAAATGTTGGAGGCCAATTCGGAGGCCAAAAATGTTGGAGGCCAAAAATGGAGACGCTTTGGAGGCCAAATTCGGAGCGAGGCCAAATTGGGAGGCCAAAAATGTTGGAGGCCAAAATTTGGAGGCCAAAAATGTTGGAGGCCAAAAATGGAGACGCTTTGGAGGCCAATTCGGAGGCCAAAAATGGAGGCCGTTTGGAGGCCAAATTGGAGGCCAAATTCGGAGGCCAATTCGGAGGCCAAAAATGTTGAGGCCAAAAATGAAGGAATTTTTTTGGAGGCAAAAATGGAGACTTTTGGAGGCCAATAAAAGACCTTGGAGGCAAAAATGGAGACGCTTGGAAACCAAAATGGAGACGCTTTGGAGGCCAAATTCGGAGGCCAAAATGGAACGCTTTGGAGGCCAAATTCGGAGGCCAAAAATGTTGGAGGCCAAAAATGGAGACGCTTTGGAGGCCAAATTCGGAGGCCAAATTTGGAGGCCAATATGGAGGCCAAATTCGGAGGCCAAATTCGGGAGGCCAAATTGGAGGCCAAATTCGGAGGCCAAAAATGTTGGAGGCCAAATTCGGAGGCCAAAAATGTTGGAGGCCAAAAATGGAGACGCTTTGGAGGCCAAATTCGGAGGCCAAATTTGGGAGGCCAAATTTGGAGGCCAATTCGGAGGCCAAAATGTTGGAGGCCAAATTCGGAGCCTAAATTTGGAGGCCAAATTCGGAGGCCAATTGGAGGCCAAATTCGAGGCCAAAAATGTTGGAGGCCAAAAATGGAGACGCTTTGGAGGCCAAATTCGGAGGCCAAATTCGGAGGCCAAAAATGTTGGAGGCCAAATTCGGAGGCCAAAAATGTTGAGGCCAAAAATGGAGACGCTTTGGAGGCCAAATTCGGAGGCCAAATTTGAAGCCAAATTCGGAGGCCAAATTTGGAGGCCAAATTGGAGGCCAAAAATGTTGGAGGCCAAATCGGAGGCAAATTGGAGGCCAAAAATGTTGGAGGCCAAATTCGGAGGCAAAATTGGAGGCCAATTCGGAGGCCAAATTCGGAGGCCAAAAATGGAGGCCAAATTCGGAGGCCAAAAAATGTTGGAGGCCAAATTCGGAGGCCAAAAATGTTGGAGGCCAAAAATGGAGACGCTTTGGAGGCCAAAAATGGAGACGCTTTGGAGGCCAAAAATGGAGACGCTTTGGAGGCGAAAAGTGGAGTCGCTTTGGAGGCCAAATTTGGAGGCCAAATTCAGAGGCCAAATTTGGAGGCCAAATTCGGAGACCAAAAATGTTGGAGGCCAAATTCGGAGGCCAAAATGTTGGAGGCCAAAAATGTTGGAGGCCAAATTCGGAGGCCAAAAATGTTGGAGGCCAAATTCGGAGGCCAAAAATGTTGGAGGCCAAAAATGGAGACGCGTTGGAGGCCAAATTCGGAGGCCAACTTTGGAGGCCAAATTCGGAGGCGAAATTTGGAGGCCAAATTCAGAGGCCAAAAATGTTGGAGGCCAAAAATGGAGGCCAAATTTGGAGGCCAAATTCGGAGGCCAAATTTGGAGGCCAAATTCGGAGGCCAAAAATGTTGGAGGCCAAAAATGGAGACGTTTTGGAGGCCAAATTTGGAGGCCAAAAATGTTGGAGGCCAAATTCGGAGGCCAAAAATGTTGGAGGCCAAAAATGGAGACGCTTTGGAGGCCAAATTCGGAGGCCAAATTTGGAGGCCAAAAATGTTGGAGGCCAAAAATGTTGGAGGCCAAAAATGGAGACGCTTTGGAGACCAAATTCGGAGGCCAAAAATGGAGACGCTTTGGAGGCCAAATTCGGAGGCCAAATTTGGAGGCCAAATTCGGAGGCCAAATTCGGAGGCCAAATTCGGAGGCCAAAAATGTTGGAGGCCAAAAATGAAAAATTTTGGAGGCCATATATGGAGACTTTTGGAGGCCAATAATGGAGACCCTTGGAGGCCAAAAATGGAGACGCTTTGGAGGCCAAAAATGGAGACGCTTTGGAGGCCAAATTTGGAGGCCAAATTTGGAGGCCATAAATGTTGGAGGCCAAATTCGGAGGCCAAAATTTGGAGGCCAAAAATGGAGACGCTTTGGAGGCCAAATTCGGAGGCCAAAAATGGAGACGCTTTGGAGGCCAAAATTGGAGGCCAAATTCGGAGGCCAAATTCGGAGGCCAAATTTGGAGGCCAAATTCGGAGGCCAAAAATGTTGGAGGCCAAATTCGGAGGCCAAAAATGGAGACGCTTTGGAGGCCAAATTCGGAGGCCAAAAATGTTGGAGGCCAAAAATGGAGACGCTTTGGAGGCCAAATTCGGAGGCCAAAATTCGGAGGCCAATTTGGGGCAAATTCGGAGGCCAAAAATGTTGGAGGCCAAAAATGGCCAAATTTGGAGGCCAAATTCGGAGGCCAAAAATTTGGAGGCCAAAATGGAGACGCTTTGGAGGCCAAATTCGGAGGCCAAATTTGGAGGCCAAATTCGGAGGCCAAAAATGTTGGAGGCCAAATTCGGAGGCCAAAAATGTTTGGAGGCCAAAAATGGAGACGCTTTGGAGGCCAAATTCGGAGGCCAAATTTGAAGTCCAAATTCGGAGGCCAAATTTGGAGGCCAAACTCGGAGGCCAAAAATGTTGGAGGCCAAATTCGGAGGCTAAACTCGGAGGCCAAAAATGTTGGAGGCCAAATTCGGAGGCTAAATTTGGAGGCCAAATTCGGAGGCCAAATTCGGAGGCCAAAATTGGAGGCCAAATTCGGAGGCCAAAAATGTTGGAGGCCAAAAATGTCGGAGGCCAAAAATGTTGGAGGCCAAAAATGGAGACGCTTTGGAGGCCAAATTCGGAGGCCAAAAATGGAGACGCTTTGGAGGCCAAATTCGGAGGCCAAATTCGGGGGCCAAATATGGAGGCCAAATTCGGAGGCCAAATTTGGAGGCCAAATTCGGAGGCCAAAAATGTTGGAGGCCAAATTCGGAGGCCAAAAATGTTGGAGGCCAAAAATGGAGACGCTTTGGAGGCCAAATTCGGAGGCCAAATTCGGAGGCCAATTTCGGAGGCCAAATTCGGAGGCCAAAAATGTTGGAGGCCAAAAATGGAGACGCTTTGGAGGCCAAATTCGGAGGCCAAATTTGGAGGCCAAAAAATGTTGGAGGCCAAATTTGGAGGCCAAAAATGTTGGAGGCCAAAAATGGAGACGCTTTGGAGGCCAAATTCGGAGGCCAAATTCGGAGGCCAAATTCGGAGGCCAAAAATGTTGGAGGCCAAATTTGGAGGCCAAATTCGGAGGCCAAATTGGAGGCCAAATTCGGAGGCCAAAATTGGAGGCAAATTCGGAGGCCAAAAATGTTGGAGGCCAAAAATGGAGACGCTTTGGAGGCCAAATTGGAGGCCAAAATGTTGGAGGCCAAATTCGGAGGCCAAAAATGTTGGAGGCCAAAAATGGAGACGCTTTGGAGGCCAAATTCGGAGGCCAAAAATGGAGACGCTTTGGAGGCCAAATTCGGAGGCCAAATCGGGGGCCAAATTCGGAGGCCAAATTCGGAGGCCAAATTTGGAGGCCAAATTCGGAGGCCAAAAATGTTGGAGGCCAAATTCGGAGGCCAAAAATGTTGGAGGCCAAAAATGGAGACGCTTTGGAGGCCAAATTCGGAGGCCAAATTCGGAGGCCAATTCGGAGGCCAAATTCGGAGGCCAAAAATGTTGGAGGCCAAAAATGGCCAAATTTGGAGGCCAAATTCGGAGGCCAAATTTGGAGGCCAAATTCGGAGGCCAAAAATGTTGGAGGCCAAAAATGGAGACGCTTTGGAGGCCAAATTCGGAGGCCAAATTTGGAGGCCAAATTCGGAGGCCAAAAATGTTGGAGGCCAAATTCGGAGGCCAAAAATGTTGGAGGCCAAAAATGGAGACGCTTTGGAGGCCAAATTCGGAGGCCAAATTTGGAGGCCAAATTTGGAGGCCAAATTGGAGGCCAAATTCGGAGGCCAAAAATGTTGGAGGCCAAATTCGGAGGCCAAATTCGGAGGCCAAAATGTTGGAGGCCAAATTCGGAGGCCAAATTTGGAGGCCAAATTCGGAGGCCAAATTCGGAGCCAAAATTGGAGGCCAAATTGGAGGCCAAAAATGTTGGAGGCCAAAAATTTGGAGGCCAAAAATTCGGAGGCCAAAATTTGGAGGCCAAAAATGGAGACGCTTTGGAGGCCAAATTCGGAGGCCAAAAATGGAGACGCTTTGGAGGCCAAATCGGAGGCCAAATCGGGGCCAAATTGGAGGCCAAATTCGGAGGCAATTTGGAGGCCAAATTCGGAGGCCAAAATGTTGGAGGCCAAATTCGGAGGCCAAAATGTTGGAGGCAAAAATGGAGACGCTTTGGAGGCCAAATTCGGAGGCCAAATTCGGAGGCCAATTTGGAGGCCAAAAATGTTGGAGGCCAAATTTGGAGGCCAAATCGGAGGCCAAAAATTGGAGGCCAAATTCGGAGGCCAAAAATGTTGGAGGCCAAAAATGGAGACGCTTTGGAGGCCAAATTCGGAGGCCAAAATTTGGAGGCCAAATTCGGAGGCCAAAAATGTTGGAGGCCAAAAATGGAGACGCTTTGGAGGCCAAATTCGGAGGCCAAATTTGGAGGCCAAAAATGTTGGAGGCCAAAAATGTTGGAGGCCAAAAATGGAGACGCTTTGGAGGCCAAATTCGGAGGCCAAAAATGGAGACGCTTTGGAGGCCAAATTCGGAGGCCAAATTTGGAGGCCAAATTCGGAGGCCAAATTCGGAGGCCAAATTTGGAGGCCAAATTCGGAGGCCAAATTCGGAGGCCAAAAATGTTGGATGCCAAAAATGAAGAATTTTGGAGGCCAAATATGGAGACTTTTGGAGGCCAATAATGGAGAGACCCTTGGAGGCCAAAAATGGAGACGCTTTGGAAACCAAAAATGGAGACGCTTTGGAGGCCAAATTCGGAGGCCAAAAATGGAGACGCTTTGGAGGCCAAATTCGGAGGCCAAAAATGGAGACGCTTTGGAGGCCAAATTCGGAGGCCAAAAATGGAGACGCTTTGGAGGCCAAATTCGGAGGCCAAATTCGGGGGCCAAATATGGAGGCCAAATTCGGAGGCCAAATTCGGAGGCCTAATTTGGAGGCCAAATTCGGAGGCCAAAAATGTTGGAGGCCAAATTCGGAGGCCAAAAATGTTGGAGGCCAAAAATGGAGACGCTTTGGAGGCCAAATTCGGAGGCCAAATTCGGAGGCCAGTTTCGGGGGCCAAATTCGGAGGCCAAAAATGTTGGAGGCCAAAAATGGCCAAATTTGGAGGCCAAATTCGGAGGCCAAATTTGGAGGCCAAATTCGGAGGCCAAAAATGTTGGAGGCCAAAAATGGAGACGCTTTGGAGGCCAAATTCGGGGGCCAAATTTGGAGGCCAAATTCGGAGGCCAAAAATGTTGGAGGCCAAATTCGGAGGCCAAAAATGTTGGAGGCCAAAAATGGAGACGCTTTGGAGGCCAAATTCGGAGGCCAAATTTGAAGTCCAAATTCGGAGGCCAAATTTGGAGGCCAAACTCGGAGGCCAAAAATGTTGGAGGCCAAATTCGGAGGCTAAACTCGGAGGCCAAAAATGTTGGAGGCCAAATTCGGAGGCTAAATTTGGAGGCCAAATTCGGAGGCCAAATTCGGAGGCCAAAATTGGAGGCCAAATTCGGAGGCCAAAAATGTTGGAGGCCAAAAATGTTGGAGGCCAAAAATGTCGGAGGCCAAAAATGTTGGAGGCCAAAAATGGAGACGCTTTGGAGGCCAAATTCGGAGGCCAAAAATGGAGACGCTTTGGAGGCCAAATTCGGAGGCCAAATTCGGGGGCCAAATATGGAGGCCAAATTCAGAGGTTTAATTTGGAGGCCAAATTCGGAGGCCAAAAATGTTGGAGGCCAAATTCGGAGGCCAAAAATGTTGGAGGCCAAAAATGGAGACGCTTTGGAGGCCAAATTCGGAGGCCAAATTCGGAGGCCAGTTTCGGGGCCAAATTCGGAGGCCAAAAATGGAGACGCTTTGGAGGCCAAATTCAGAGGCCAAATTTGGATGCCAAATTCGGAGGCCAAAAATGTTGGAGGCCAAAAATGGAGACGCTTTGGAGGCCAAATTCGGGGGCCAAATTTGGAGGCCAAATTCGGAGGCCAAAAATGTTGGAGGCCAAATTCGGAGGCCAAAAATGTTGGAGGCCAAAAATGGAGACGCTTTGGAGCCCAAATTCGGAGGCCAAATTTGAAGTCCAAATTCGGAGGCCAAATTTGGAGGCCAAACTCGGAGGCCAAAAATGTTGGAGGCCAAATTCGGAGGCTAAACTCGGAGGCCAAAAATGTTGGAGGCCAAATTCGGAGGCTAAATTTGGAGGCCAAATTCGGAGGCCAAATTCGGAGGCCAAATTCGGAGGCCAAAATTGGAGGCCAAAAATGTTGGAGGCCAAAAATGGAGACGCTTTGGAGGCCATATTTGGAGGCCAAAAATGTTGGAGGCCAAATTCGAAGGCCAACAATGTTGGAGGCCAAAAATGGAGACGCTTTGGAGGCCAAATTCGGAGGCCAAATTTGGAGGCAAAATTGGAGGGCCAAAATGGAGACGCTTTGGAGGCCAAATTCGGAGGCCAAAAATGGAGACGCTTTGGAGGCCAAATTCGGAGGCCAAAAATGTTGGAGGCCAAAAATGAAGAATTTTGGAGGCCAAATATGGAGACTTTTGGAGGCCAATAATGGAGACCCTTGGAGGCCAAAAATGGAGACGCTTTGGAAGCCAAAAATGGAGACGCTTTGGAGGCCAAAAGTGGAGTCGGTTTGGAGGCCAAATTTGGAGGCCAAATTCGGAGGCCAAATTTGGAGGCCAAATTCGGAGGCCAAAAATGTTGGAGGCCAAATTCGGAGGCCAAAAATGTTGGAGGCCAAAAATGGAGACGCTTTGGAGGCCAAATTCGGAGGCCAAATTTGGAGGCCAAATTCGGAGGCCAAAAATGGAGACGCTTTGGAGGCCAAATTCGGAGGCCAAATTCGGAGGCCAAAAATGGAGACGCTTTGGAGGCCAAATTCGGAGGCCAAATTCGGAGGCCAAATTTGGAGGCCAAATTTGGAGGCCAAATTCGGAGGCCAAATTTGGAGGCAAAATTCGGAGGCCAATTTAGAGGCCAAATTCGAGGCAAAAATGAAGACGCTTTGGAGGCCAAATCGGAGGCCAAATTTGGAGGCCAAATTCGGAGGCTAAATTTGGAGGCCAAATTCGGAGGCCAAATTTGGAGGCCAAATTCGGAGGCCAAAAATGGAGACGCTTTGGAGGCCAAATTCGGAGGCCAAAAATGGAGACGCTTTGGAGGCCAAATTCGGAGGCCAAAAATGGAGACGCTTTGGAGGCCAAATTCGGAGGCCAAATTCGGAGGCCAAATACGGAGGCCAAAAATGTTGGAAACCAAAATTAGACTAAATTCGGAGGCTAAATTTGGAGTATCCACTAACGCGTTTACAGATAGTTCAAGATTTATTTTTTGACATATTTCTAATTTTAAAAAAATCTTTAGATTTAACATACCCCTCCATGGTAATTTCTTTTACAAAAATTTTTTTATTTCGAAAATGAGCCTGACGAATGTTTGTATACTTAAAAAAGAGCTAACTATATCTTTTCTATGTATGAGTATCCACTAACGCGTTTACAGATAGTTCAAGATTCATTTCTTGCCATTTTTCTAATTTTTAAAAAATCTTTAGATTTATCATACCCTCCACGATAATTTCTTTACAAAATTTAATTATTTCGAAATTGAGCCTGACGAAAGTTTGTATACTTAAAAATGAGCTAACTATATCTTTTCTATGTATGAGTATCCACTAACGCGTTTACAGATAGTTCAAGATGCATTTCTTGCCATTTTTCTAATTTTTAAAAAATCTTTAGATTTATCATACACCACCATGGTAATATCTTTGACAAAAATTTAGTTATTTCGAAAATGAGCATGACGAATGTTTGTATACTTAAAAATGAGCTAACTATATCTTTGCTATGTATGAGTATCCACTAACGCGTTTACAGATAGTTCAAGATTATTTCTTGTCATTTTTCTAATTTTAAAAAATCTTTTATTTATCATACCCCTCCATTGTAATTTCTTTTACAAAAATTTAATTATTTCGAAAATGAGCCTGACGAGTTTGTATACCTAAAAAGAGCTAACTATATCTTTTCTATGTATGAATATCCACTAACGCGTTTACAGACAATCCAAGATTCATTTCTTGCCATTTTTCTAATTTTTCAAATATTAGTTTTATCATACCCCTCCATGGTAATTTCTTTCACAAAAATTCAATTATTTCAAATTGAGCCTGACGAAAGTTTGTATACTTAAAAATGAGCTAACTATATCTTTTCTATGTATGAGTATCCACTAATGCGTTTACAGATAGTTCAAGATTCATTTCTTGCTATTTTTAAAAAATCTTTAGATTTGTCATACCCCACAATGGCAATTTCTTTTACAAAAATTTAATTATTTCGAAAATGACCCTGACGAATGTTTGTATACTTAAAAATGAGCTAACTATATCTTTGCTATGTATGAGTATCCACTAACGCGTTTACAGATAGTTCAAGATTCATTTCTTGCCATTTTTCTAATTTTTAAAAATCTTTAGATTTATCATACCCTCCACGATAATTTCTTTTACAAAAATTAATTATTTCGAAATTGAGCCTGACGAAAGTTTGTATACTTAAAAATGAGCTAACTATATCTTTTCTATGTATGAGTATCCACTAACGCGTTTACAGATAGTTCAAGATGCATTTCTTGCCATTTTTCTAATTTTTAAAAAATCTTTAGATTTATCATACCCCTCCATGGTAATTTCTTTTACAAAAATTAAATTATTTCGAAAATGAGTCTGACGAATGTTTGTATATTGAAAAATGAGCTAAATATATATTTGCTAGGTATGAGTATCCACTAACGCGTTTACAGATAGTTCAAGATTCATTTCTTGCTATTTTTCTAATTTTAAAAAAAATCTTTAGATTTATCATACCCCTCCATGGTAATTTCTTTTACAAAAATTTAATTATTTTGAAAATGAGCCTGACGAATTTTTGTATACTTAAAAATGAGCTAACTATATCTTTGCTATGTATGAGTATCCACTAACGCGTTTACAGATAGTTCAAGATTCATTTCTTGTCATTTTTCTAATTTTTTAAAAAAATTAGATTTATCATATCCTACCATAATTTCTTTTACAAAAATTTAATTATTTCGAAAATAAGCCTGACGAATGTTTGTATACTTAAAAATGAGCTAACTATATATTTTCTATGTATGAGTATCCACTAATGCGTTTACAGATAGTTCAAGATTCATTTCTTGCTATTTTTAAAAAATCTTTAGATTTGTCATACCCCACAATGGCAATTTCTTTTACAAAAATTTAATTATTTCGAAAATGACCCTGACGAATGTTTGTATACTTAAAAATGAGCTAACTATATCTTTGCTATGTATGAGTATCCACTAACGCGTTTACAGATAGTTCAAGATTCATTTCTTGTCATTTTTCTAATTATTAAAAAAACTTTAGATTTATCATACCCCACCATGGTAATTTCTTTTACAAAAATTTAATTATTTCGAAAATGAGCCTGACGAATGTTTGTATACTTAAAAATGTGCTAACTATATCTTTGCTAAGTATGAGTATCCACTAACGCGTTTACAGATAGTTCAAGATTCATTTCTTGCTATTTTTCTAATTTTTAAAAAATCTTTAGATTTATCATACCCCTCCATGTTAATTTCTTTTACAAAAATTAAATTATTTCGAAAATGAGTCTGACGAATGTTTGTATACTTAAAAATGAGCTAAATATATCTTTGCTAGGTATGAGTATCCACTAACGCGTTTACAGATTGTTCAAGATTCATTTCTTGCTATTTTTCTTATTTTTAAAAAATCTTTAGATTTATCATACCCCTCCATGGTAATTTCTTTTACAAAAATTTAATTATTTCGAAAATGAGTCTGACAAATTTGTATACTTAAAAAAGAGCTAACTATATCTTTTATATGTATGAGTATCCACTGACGCGTTTACAGATAATTCAAGATTCATTTTTTGCCTTTTTCTAATTTTTCAAAATATTTAGTTTTATCATACTCTTCCATGGTAATTTCTTTCACAAAAATTCAATTATTTCGAAATTGAGCCTAACGAAAGTTTGTATACATAAAAATGAGCTAACTATATCTTTTCTATGTATGAGTATCCACTAATGCATTTACAGATAGTTCAAGATTCATTTCTTGTCATTTTTCTAATTTTTAAAAAATCTTTAGATTTATCATACCCCTCCATGGTAATTTCTTTTACAAAAGTTTAATTATTTCGAAAATGAGCCTGATGAATGTTTGTATACTTAAAAATGAGCTAACTATATCTTTCTATGTATGAGTATCCACTAATGCGTTTACAGATAGTTCAAGATTCATTTCTTGCCATTTTTCTAATTTTAAAAAAATCTTTAGATTTATCATACCCCTCCATGGTAATTTCTTTTACAAAAATTTAGTTATTTCGAAAATGAGCCTGACGAATTTTTGTATACTTAAAAATGAGCTAACTATATCTTTGCTATGTATGAGTATCCACTAACGCGTTTACAGATAGTTCAAGATTCATTTCTTGTCATTTTTCTAATTTTTAAAAAATCTTTAGATTTATCAAGTCATCATATTTGGCCTCCAAAGCGACTCCACTTTTGGCCTCCAAAGCGTCTCCATTTTTAGCCTCCAAAGCGTCTCAATTTGTGGCCTCCAAGGGTCTCCATTTTTGCCTCCAAGAGTCTCCATTTATGGCTTCCAAAATTCTTCATTTTTTGCCTCCAAAATTAATCATAGTTGGCCTCCAAAAGTCGTTATTTTTGGCTTCCAAATTCTTCATTTTTGGCCTCAAAATTAATCTTAGTTGGCCTCCAAAAGTCTTCATTTTTGGCCTCCAGATTCTCCATTTTTGGCCTCCAAGAGTCTCCATATTTGGCCTCCAAAATTCTTCATTTTTGGCCTCCAACATTTTGGCTTTTAAAAGTCATCATATTTGGCCTCCAAAGCGACTCCACTTTTGGCCTCCAAAGCGGCTCCATTTTTGGCCTCCAAGGGTCTCCATTTTTGGCCTCCAAAATTCTCCATTTTTGGCCTCCAACAGTCTCCATATTTGGCCTCCAACATTTTTGGCCTCCAAAAGTCTTCATATTTGGCCTCCAAAGAGACTCCACTTTTTGGCCTCCAAAGCGTCTCTATTTTTAGCCTCCAAAGCGTCTCTTTTTTGGCCTCCAAGGGTCTCTATTTTTGGCCTCCAAGAGTCTCCATTTTTGGCTTCCAAAATTCTTCATTTTTGGCCTCCAAAATTAATCATAGTTGGCCTCCAAAAGTCTTCATTTTTGGCCTCCAAGGGTCTCTATTTTTGGCCTCCAAGAGTCTCCATTTTTTGCTTCCAAAATTCTTCATTTTTGGCCTCCAAAATTAATCATAGTTGGCCTCCAAAAGTCTTCATTTTTGGCCTCCAAGAGTCTCCACTTTTGGCCTCTAAACCCTAAACTAAAAACCACAATCCTAACCCCTAAACCCTAAAATGGAAAAAATTTCCTGCCAAAAAAATGAAAAAACTTCCCGCCAAAATTACGAAATTGGATTTTCCTACCAAATTTTTTAAAATTTCTACCTTATAAAAAACATTTTATGTAAAAAACCTTACTATAAGCTTTTAAAAACCTTGTAAAAAGATTGGAAACTTTTTAATTTTAAAAACCCTAAACCCTAAATCCTAAATATACTGACGATATGGATTCTTGTGTGTTACAATAGAGAAAAGAAAGAGAGAATTATTGAAAGGGTTACCGAGAGCTCCAACCATCGATTCAGATTCAAAAAATTGGAAGATTCTACGAATCGCTCGATCTGTACTTGGAAGCGCAATCTTCTTCTTCTTCTTCAAGAATCAGTTTTTTTAGGTTTTTTGGGAAGATGGTGAACGAAAAGAAAGAGAGGAGAAGTTGCATAAGATATTTCCAAGGAGAAGATATCCAAAGGAAAACATGGTTTTGGGTTAAATTTTGGGTTCTATATGTTTTGGGTTAAAGGAAAACATGGTTTTTGGGTTAAATTTTGGGTTCTATATGTTTTTTTTTTTTTTGTGGTTATTTTCTTCTTTTTTTAGTTTTTACCCTAGATTTATAAAAGTGTAATCACCCCCAATTATAAATTTTGGTGAAGCATAATAAAGGAAATATGCAATTAATAAAAGAAAAAAAAAGAACTAGACTTAATTTGTATGGATTGGGCTTGTATTCTGAACACGATGTAAAACATTTGCTCTCTCATTTTTTCCTCCAAAAGTCTTCATAAGTCATTTTCGGAATTTCTTTTTAATTTTGTTTTGTAATAGGTTCAATTTTGTTTTGTCATAAATATAATCTATTGCGCCGGATAATTTGTGGATCAGCATTGGGCTGAACGCCAAGCTTAGTGATCTTTCAAATGTAGACAAAGCAAAGGACAACTTATGACAGCTAGTGGAAAAATTTAATCAAAATATTGAAGTCTTGTTTTGTCTTGGTTTGTCAAGATCTGGAGTATATGCAACAGCATGGTAATCGTGGGTTTTAAATGTTGTGAGTCCAAGGAGATCTATCTGGAGTAGATGCAACAGTATGGTGAAATCGTGGATTTTAAATGTTGTGATTTGACATGTCAGAATTCTGTCTTGATGGCACAAGGAAACTTTCACTGCTCGCGTGTTGGACATACTGCGGATAAATGCTACAAACTAACTGGATCTATCTCCAGGACATCCAAGGGCAAAGAAGAATAACTATGTTGGAAGTACTAACATTGCTAGCACACCGGTCATGTTGAAGATATTAAGGATAACACCTAAGGAGAACTTCAATGAGGACATGTCTAATGAACAACTCCAACAGATGATATCTTATCTAAGCACTAAGCTTCAATCCTCGAGTATTACTTCATGCCCTGATAAAACCATAGCTTCAACTTCAAATTTTGTACCAACTATCTCACAGATATCTGGTACATTTCTTATAGATCTGAACTGGTCTGGTCTAACTAAAGAGAAAGACCACCACCTACAATATTTTGTTATCTCTAAAATATTATTTGCGATTGTTGTTCTTGTTTTGTCCTGACATGCTACGGAGAGTCTCATTCGAATAGATATCGAATTGTCATTTTTAATTTTTTTTTTTAATTTGATCTTCGATTTGATTCCAATTTACTTTTTATGTTAGCTCCCTCCTCTTTTTATTGCCGGAGATTTTCAATAATCTCAGCAGCTTTATGTCGACCAAACTAGTAAGTATATTCCTTGGCCTTATTTTGTTCATTGCAGGAGATTTTCAATAGTCTCAGAGGAGTTAAAGGAACTTAAGGCGATTATGCATTTTAGTGTCTATGCATTTTGTCTATGACTTGAGAAATAATAAACACAAGAATCATCAATCATGAATCATGATCAATTACATAGATGTTTTTAAACAGACAAAAAAATATCTCTATATAGAATGTTGCGTAAGTCTCCTAGTTTTCTTTAGTAAAAGATACTGATAACGGACAACACTTTATTCTGCATCTCCTTTTCCACAAGCCTGTACTCATCTATAAACCAACTTGCCTTGATCTCTTCTCCTCCTTCACGAAAATATCTTTGTTTCTCGGTTTCGTAAAACTTGAAAATCTTCCTGAAACCAATGGTCTCCCCGGACGGAAATGAATTGATTCTCACATCGAGCATGATCCTCCAGTAACCACCATCGCATTTCTCAGTATCACCACAAGCCTGGTTAGCAAAGATGCAGGTTCCGAAATCTAGAAACATCTGATCATGAAGATCCACAAACTTCGATGGATGTAAGCGGTACACGTTGTTTGTAACGTAGCTAGGCCAATTTTGCCTTGATAGACAGCCGTATCCTCAACACATGTTCTGCCTCATCCTTTCGTGGATCTCTTGATTTGAATCCATAAGCTGGCAACAATAGACTTGCAGGAACCGGTACGGGTTCAGTAGTGGACAGATACGAGAAATGCTTGGCTAGCAAGGAACTAGTTTCGGCTTCAAACAGAAAACGGATCTTGCATATAACTAGAGGATCTTGATTCCGGTTCAAGTTTTTGGTAAGCCTAAACTCTTTCATTACCCAAATTCTCTTGTACTCTCTTGGTTTCCTCTTGCGCAGAACTTGAGAATCTTCTTGAACCCTAGAACCTTCCCAGTCTCCTTCGATTTGATCAGCTTATCACGACCCATGATCCTCCAGCAACCTGATTCGCATCCATCAGCTTTACCACAATTCTCTGTTCGTGGTTTAACGATAAAGAAGGTAGAACTCTCAGAATCGAACTCTTCATATGGATTCGTCTCGAACACGTCTACGTCTTGGGTGAAGAGACCATCCCAAGCATCTTCGTTAACGATCATACACTTCAGATAACGTGAGACTATTACATCGTCTTCTGCGTTCAACAGTTCGTCTGCTGCTTTGATCAGTTCCCTCGTGAGTTGCTCATAAGTTGCCTCCTCTTCTCCGTTGCTCAGTTCGTCGTCCTCCATAATGAAACTAGATCGATCAAGAGAAAAAGATGGGATCGTAGGAGAGAAAAATCAAACGCAAGAAAGTGTTTGTTTCTTGAGATGAAGCGAAGAAGAAGAAGATCGAAAGAGAGACTTATGTTAACGGATGTGCTTGTAAAGTTCTTCCTTCCCAGATACTTTTACAGTTTATAATATTAAACGGATATTTTCTTCGTTTGGTGTAACTCGAGAATCAATACCAACTATTGATATATAATTTTTATTCGATTAATCAGCATTTTTTATAAAAACAGAGGTGAAATGTCTCATTATTTGTTCTCTTTGGCCAATTTATCCCCAAGGGAGAGATCCTTAGCTTCCTCTTTGACCTTGTTGTGATTCATCAGCTGAGCTAGTCTCTCAGCAAGACTCAGCCTAGTCGCAGGAGACACACCATTCTTTCCAATGATTGATTCAAGAACTGCCTCTGCCAACAACTTATTCTCGACCACAGCTTGTCCAGCTTTAGGAATAGTATCGTCTTTAGAAAACGCAATCTGCAAAAACATTTTAATTCACAACAAATATATGTCAAAAGAGTGTTCCTAACTAGCTACACGTTCTGACTACTAATGTGATAGCACAAGGAAAGAAGTATGCATACTACTAGCTAAACCAAATCGAATAGAGAAATAGGTCGAAAACACAAGTTCTCATGAATCATGACCGATTTTACAACGTCAGTAAGATGATCGATCATGAAATCCAGAGTAGAAGTGATCCCTAGAGCTAGTTATCTTCAGTTAACTTGATAACGCACAACACTTTATTCTGCTTCTCCTCTTCGTTAAGCCTGTACTCTTCTATAGTCAAAGTTGCCTTCACATCTTCTCCTTCACAACCATAGCTTACCATTTGGTAAAACTCAAAACCCCTCTTGAAACCAATGGTCTCCCCGGACTTTGACTTGATCAGCTCATCACCGTGCAGGATCTTCCAGTAACTACCATAGCATTCCTCGGTTGTACGAAAAGTCTCGTTAGCGTAGATGCAGGTTCCATAAAGTCGAAAAATGTGCTCGTAAGGATCCACAAGCGTCAATGGGTGCAAACGGTAGACGTTATTGGTAACGTAGCTAGGCCAAACGTTTCCGTCCGAATCAGATATCGTTAACAGATAAGACTCATCCTCCTCTTGGGTATCGGAGTCACAGTATCCATAAGATGGCAGTAATAGAGTTGCAGAATAGTAGAGAGATAGGAGAAATGCTTGGCTAGCAAGAAACTGATCTCGGTTTGAAACAGAAACCTAATCTTGCAAATCACATGATCTTGCTTCCGGTTCAAGTTATTGGTAAGCCTATACTCTTCCATTACCCAGCTCCTCTTGTATTCCATTGGTTGCCTCTTTAAGCAGAACTTGAGAATCTTCTTGAACCCTAGAATCTTACCAGTCTCCTCCGATTTTATCAGTTTATCACGACCTATGATCCTCCAGCAACCCCATATACATCCATCGGTTTTACCACAACTCTCTGTTCGTGGTTTAACGATCACGAAGATAGGTATCTCAGCATTGAACTCCACATTTGGATTCTTGTTGAACAAGTCTACGTCTTGGGTGAAGAGCTCAGGCCATGAATCTCCGTTAACGATCATACGCTTCAGAAAACGTGAGATTATTACTTCGTCTGCTGCGTTTAACAGTTCGTATTTGATTCGATTATAATCTGCAGCCGACTCGTGCTCCATAATGAAACTCAAGAAAAAGATTGGATCGAGAGAGATAAAGATCAAACGCAAGAATGAAGTGTTTTGTTTCTTGGAGATGAAGCGAAGAAGAAGAAGACGAGAGTATTATGTTGATGTTAAGCTGCTTGCGTTATTTATATCAAATTTTCGTGTTGACCTATTTACCCTTAATTCTACACAGTTTTACAAAGTTTTTATCTTTGTGGTAAACTCTACCTCTAGTGTTATTGATCCGCAATATTTAGCATCACCAAAAGAAACAATTCGAAACCTAATTAAATTATTTTTAGGCATGTTTTGTTGGTGAATCGGTAGTAATTTAGGCATATTTTTTAAAAATGTACTTTTGGGCATATTTAGTCACCTATTCACTAGTTTGTGTATGTAATGGAAAATCATAGTTACGTATGAATGGACCATGTTCTATATGTTGAAAACATTTCTACAAATTAACAAAATAGAAATCAAAATCCTCATTTTTATCTCAAATTATTGTGGATCAAATAAATATAAGCCCATATTTTAAAAGATTTAAGTAGTATCTTGGCCTTTAACAATACAGAGGCAAACAAACAGTATATATATTGGCCCTATATCTCT
>JALLKC010000154.1:0-64814 GCA_024034495.1 Camelina laxa | reverse complement strand
GATCACCTAGAGAGGAAAACGCAATCGCTCGCCACTGTTTCCCCAGATCGACCAGCTGTAGGGACATTCAAAGAGGAGATGCTCACGTGATTCAGGCAAGGCTGCACAAAGTAGACATAGAGGGTCCACCTGCAACCCCCAGCTTAACAGTCGGTCCCTCGTCGGACAACGGTTCAAAACAAAAAGCCAGGTTAAAAAGGAATGCTTTGGGATACGTCCTGAAAACCAAACCACTCCATGCCAAGGGACAGTAGGGCGAATTTCTCGAAGAGCAGAACTGATGGAACCCGTGTTATGCCGATCCCCTCGTTGATCGTCAAGCCACCAGAGGTAAGTATCAGGAACTTCTGTTAGGGTGATTGTAGATAAGACAGTGTGTAAGTTCACCTGCACTTCTGATCTTGCAGGAGGTAAAACCCACGTCCCCCTTCGCCAGAGGTCAGATAGAGTAGCCCCTCTACGAACACCTACTTGGTAGAGCCCCTCCTCCTGAAGGTAAGTCGTCATCTTGCCTAAGTTGCTCCAGTTATCAGTCCAAAATTGACATGATTTTCCATCTCCTAGTTTCACCTTGATCCACGGATAAACTTCATCTCTTAACTTTAGTAGTTTGTTTGCTAACCAAGAGTTCCTGTTACTATGCTTTCGTGTCCAGAAGGAACTTAAATTGCCAGTCAATATTTCACGCCTGAACCATGCTACCCAAACAGATCCAGAACGAAAGAAGAGCATCCAGATAAGCTTGATCATACATGCCTTGTTCCAGTTAGATAAGTCCCTAATACCCAGACCCCCTTCCTTCTTGTCTAGAATAACCGTTTCCCAAGCCACTCTAGCAGAATGATGTCCCTCTGTTGTTCCTTTCCAGAGAAATGCACTTGAAAGAGAGTTCAACATCCTTATGCATTGTTTTGGGAGGACAAAACTTGAGCACCAGAAGTTGGATATGCCAGCTATCACCGAGCTCAACATTTGCAGCCTGCCAGCAAAAGAGAGGGATTTCGTAGACCAAGCGTTAAAAATGCCCTTTACCTTTTGTATGAGAGGTGCACAATCCAGTAAGCTCAATTTCTTCGTACACAAAGGAACTCCTAAGTATCTGATAGGAAGCTGACCATGCGTAAGTCCAGTTGTGCTAACAATCTGATCCGTTTCAGATGAGGAAGAGACCGGAGGTGAAGAAACTAGTTTTGGGGAGACTGATTGCTAGTCCAGACACTTCCTCAAATTCCTTCAAGACTTGGAGGACACCTTGCACCGAGGAGACTGAACCTTCAACGAAGATCAGAAGATCATCTGCAAAGCAAAGGTGAGTAAGTTTCATCTCTTTACATCTATGATGGTACTGGATTCTGCCTTCCTCAGCTGCTTTATCTAAACAGGCAGACAGACAATTCATTGCAAGGACAAAGAGATAAAGAGAGAGCGGATCCCCTTGGTGCAGCCCCCTAAGACCTTTGAAGTAACCATGCACAGTTCCATTGAATCCCACAGAGAAGGACGGTGTACATATGCAAGCCTTAAGCCATCGAAGGTATTGCTCTGGCACTTCAAGTCCTCTTAAGCAACTGAAAATGAACTCCCACCTTACTGTATCAAAAGCCTTAGCTATATCCACTTTGATAGTGATACGTTTCAAGCCATTGGCTTTTTGATATCCATTAACTAATTCAGCTGCTAATAAAGTATTTTCTACCAATAATCTACCAGGGATAAAGGCTGTTTGATTCTTCTGTACCAAATCCGGGAGAATGGGCTTCAATCTCACAACCAACAACTTAGAGACTACTTTGTATAAAGTGTTGAGACAGGAGATAGGTCGGTAGTCAGAGACAAGCGAGGCACCTGGGACCTTTGGAACCATTGCCAGAATGGTAGCATTAACCGCAGATGGGAGAAAAGAAGTGCGGAAGAAGCAGAGAATGCTAAGGGTAACATCCGGTCCCAGAATATCCCAAGATGTTTTATAGAAGGCTGAAGTAAAGCCATCCGGACCAGGTGCTTTGTTTGCTTTAAGCTTAAATATAACCTTCCTTATTTCCTCAGCAGTTGGAACCTTTATCATGGTTTGCTTCAATTCAGGTGAGCAACGGAAAGTGAGCAGAGATTGAAACCAATGGATGGGGGTAACAATTTGTGGAGGATAGCAGGCGCAAGGAGAGTTTTGAAATGGTTTACCGCCAGCAAGCTCATTTCAACCGGATCATCAACTATGGTTCCCAATGGGGTGGTGAATGAACGTATGGCATTAAAGGCATTCCTCAACTGCATTGTACGGTGAAAGTAATTGTATTCAGGTCTCCCTCTTTAGCCAGGTGATTCTAGATCTTTGCCTGAAATACTCCTCTTCAATGTTTCGTAGGAACTCCCCATTGAGTGCAAGTCTTTCTCTTGTTGAAACAGGTCACGAGAGGGGTCAGTCAAGGCTTGTACCTGCACAAAGTGTAACAAACTGTTAGCCTCTCGCACTCTATTTTGTATATCTGAAAAGTTCTCTCGAAAAAGTGTTTTTAAATCTCTCTTTAAAATTTTTTGTTTTGCACTCAAGGTGGACAAACAGGGTTCCTGCGAAGATATGCTTCCAGCCTGATTCCATGCAGTTCCAACCGTTTCAAGGAAGTTTGGGTGCTTGGTTAGAAAGTTGAAGAATTTGAACGGTTTGGTTCCAGCTGAGGGAAGAGGGGCAAAAAGGTTAAGGCAGCTTGGAGAATGGTCTGAGATATCTGGAGCCAGGAACGAGACTGTACTATCTGGGTAAGAGGAAAGCCAATGATTATTAGCCAAAACACGGTCAAGCTTCTTTGCTATGGGATGTAATGGGTTTTTGTTTGTCCAGGTGAACAAAGGGCCAGAGAAGCGCAGGTCAAAAATCTCAAGTTGCAACAAACACTCCCGAAGCTCCGTCATACGAGAGGTGAGGTGGTTAATTGACTGAGTAGAGTGTTCCGCTGGGTGGATGATTTGATTGAAATCTCCACAGAGGATCCAAGGGGTGGTACCCAAATCTAGACTCTGATGAAGCCTCAGCAATTCACACCATAGATCAGTTCGATCCTCACAAGTATTGGGTGCATATAAGAAAGTATAGCAGAAACGATGACCCCCTTGCATTGTTATTTCACAGGTGAGATGGTGATTGGACTGATGCAGAACAGAGACCGTAACCAGAGCTTTCCAGATAACTACGATCCGTCCATCCACATGCGAGTTGTGATTAGAGGTAAAGTTCCATCCAGGTAAGGCCTTATTCATAACACGGTTCAAGTTTGGTTCCTTAATATGAGTTTCCAAGAGAGCTCCAAAAAGTGGCTTAATAGTAGCAAGCCAATTAGCTAGAGGCCGATGCTTATCCGTATCATTAAAACCACGGATATTCCAACAAAAAGATTTTATATACATGGGAACCAAAACGGGGGTTACTGACTTAGAGGAGGTCCTCCAGAAGGCAGAGGATTTTCCCCAGTGGAAGTGGTTTGAGAGTTTAGGGATGGAGAGTCAATAACCATAAAAGAAAGAGGGTCAGTGGGAGATGAAGAGGGGGGAGGGGGAGGGTGAGGATTAGGATGAGCATTAGGTACGGGCAGCGTAACAGGAGGGTTAGGAGGGAGAGGGCTACTAGGGGGTATTGCTAACACATCATAAGGATTATGAGTAGCTATTTTGGTGGGAGGGGAAGAAGGTGAATATATATGCTTAGATTGTTTTTTCGGTGAGCGGGGTTTAGGGACAGGGATTTTAGAATTTGCATTGGGTAGAGTAACAGAAGCTAAAGGGACAGAAGAGAGGGAGGCACTATTAATTCGAGCTGACTGAACCGGAGCCTCACCAATAGGCACCCGAGAAGGGCCCTTGGAACTACCTGCTTCTTCGGCAACCGGAGCGTGATTAGGATCAAGATTTCCTTTTCCCTTTTTATCTGCAAGCGGTGCCGTTGGTAAGTCTTTTGTTTGCTTCTCCTGAGTCCAAGATGGTGTTACTTGAGGACAATAGCGAATAACATGTCCGATTTCTTTGCAGTGAGAACAAGCGGGGGGGGACCCAAGGATACTCAACTTCAATGAAAATGACCTCACCATTCTCTCTCTCTATTTCAACAGAGGAAGGCAGAGGCTCATTCAAATTCCTTTCAACCTTGACATGAGCAACAGATAAGCTTACTAGATTTTTTGTAAAGTCATCCATTTCCTTAGGTTCACCAACTAACCCAGCAACTAAACTTATTCCTTTATGATGCATCAGGTCAAACGGCATACCCTTGAGGTGAGCCCAAATAGGAATTGCGTCAAGATCCACACTTTCTCCTCCTGAAGAATCCCACTGAGCCACAAGGAACATACACTCGCCAATATACCACATCTTCTTCTCAAGGATTTTTTTCCTCAAGTACTCATTAGGAACTCGCACCAACATAGTGTTACTGGCATGGTTAAGGTGAATCTCAAGCCTTTTTCCTCTGCCCCAAATGTGAGTGAGTACGCTCTGGATATGCTTGTAGGTTGGAAGTCTACCTTTAAACCGCCCAATAATGAAATCTTTATGAATGTCAGCTCCTTCCTGGAAGACTGAGTCAGGAATGCAGATACGAGGCTTTCCAGTAGGAGAGTACCCAATCGGAGCCAGCCGGGTAAGTGATCTATCTTCAGCTATTTTCAGCTTCTGAGCTAAAGTTGCCGGAGGGGTACTAGAGGCAACAGGAGGCTTAGGAATTTGCTGATGAGCAGTGCTTGCAGGCTTAGCAACAGTTGGAGCTGATGCAGCAATTGGAGTAATTGGGACTGGTGCAGGAAAGGGTTGAGGGGTAAGAGAAGCGGGGGAAGAGGCAGAAATAACTTGAAATGGAGAGGCTAGGGAGGGTGGGGCTAAAAGAGGGGTAGTGACAGTTGGGGAAGGGATAGATTGGGTTGTGGGGGGCTTAACCACCGAAGACTTGGAACTTTCAACTTGCTGCGACAGGGCTACGCACCCACTACCTTAGACGGATCCGTAGGCAACGTCTGCTTCACCACATTTGACTGTATAATAGAGTGTGCAACCACTTTGCCTGCTAACGTAGGGTTACAATCACTAGTACTAGTGATGTATTGACGAGCTACCTTTGGCGGAGGAGTGCCAAGTAACCCATCAGTTTGAGCCGCAGCTTTTGCTACAGTACCAACAGATCTAGGGATTTGCCCCAAATTTTTATAGTATGAGTCAAGAATTGCCTGTGCCTGAGGGTTAACCACCACAAGAGTAGATTTGTGATGCGCTGGGAGTGCTAATATAGTTCTTTCAGGGTCCACAAAGTCGGATTGAGAAGGAGATAGAGAGACAGAAGAGGGGGAGATAGGGGAAAGGGGAGGAAAATCAGAGAGGGATAGGAAGGGGGAATGGTCTGGAGGGTCAGGAGGAGAAGGGGGGGGGGTCGATTGGAACTACCTTTAACCGGAATTGAAGAAGGAATCAGGTCGGAAGAACGCTCGCCAGGGAACCAGCAGTTCACCATTTTATAAGAACCAAGTTGCCTAAATTGACATATAGTTGATGAGTTTACATACTATAATGTTGATCGTAATAATTTTACATATAGTTTTGATCGTAAATATAATTTTGAGAACTAGGTGCCATATTCTTACGACCGATATGGCAAGATACCATATCGATTATAGTTTATGCTTTTGTATTAATGTATTATTGTATACATGTATACATACATTGTTTTAAAAGGCAAGTTAATATATTGGCATATCTATATTTAAATAAACAAGCAGTCCTTAAACAAAAAAAACCAACCTTTTCTTTTTTGGTAGGAACAAAGAAACCAATTTATTATTATTACATTATATAAGTTCATTACAAATAAATAAATAAACGAAGTGAAAAGCCACATCACTCTAGTTATACAGAACCCAGCCTTCAAAAATAACACCGTTGGGTCTTTTGACGAGATGGCTCTCTCTTTTAATATCTATTATATTCTACACATTTTTTTAAAAAAGTTAATTTAAAGAATAAATGAAATGAAATAAATAAACACTTTCGTTTTTACCCCACCCCTAACTTGAGGCCTAAGCAAGTGAGATGCACCTGCGATAAACCACTCGTGATCTCATCTTCTGTAGTTTGGAGTTTTCTCTCCACACGTTGCCAATGTCTTGAGCGATGTCAACGGCGTCTGCTGATGCTCCAGCCAATCCTTTCCTCGTGAACCCAGCCGCGTAAAGTCCTGATTTCCCTTTCCATGCATTTGGAAACGCTGATTTTGGAAACCCGTTTTGGGAAAACAAATCATTTTCCTGGAAATTATCAAAACAGACAGATTCAGTTGCTTGTTACACAAGAAACCAAACAAATTAACTTGTCCAAATTCAAACTGTTTTCTCACCTGAAGCCATGACGGGACGTTGCTACGGTAACCAGTGGCGAGAACCACGGCGTCGAGATCTAATCTCTGGCCATCAACAAACTCCACGTGGTTACGATAGAACCGTTTGATTCCAGGGACGACATCCACATCGCCGGATTTAATTTTCTCTATAGCGCCAATATCAGCACTGGAGTCTTCCTGTAACCACTTTAAGCTCCATTGGTCCCATATTGGGCCTCTTTACCCCATACTTCGTCAAATTTCCCAAAATTAGCCATGCAAGAATCAGCAGAAGCTTGTCTACTAGCCATAAAGGTAGCCACTTCATCAGCATCATCGAGATTTCGAAAGTTGCTTTGCCAAAAATCTCCCTCGGTAATACATGAACCTGGTCGAAATACCCAATAACCAGATTAGCTTTAATTAGCTTGAAAGTAGTGTTTAAAGAGATATTATATCATAAAGTACTTTTCTAAAAGATAATAAAGTATTTAAGTTTTTTTTTTCAAAAAAAAAAAAAACATTTAAGCTTAAAGTTTTAATTTAAACTTTTTAAGAGAATTAAGTTCAAAAGCAATAAATTTTAGCATTGTATAATCACTTACCGAGTTACGAACAACCATGGATGGATTAGCATTGTGATTAGCGAGATCAAGCGAAACTTCCATACCGGAGTTTCCACATCCCACGACAAGAACACTCTTCCCTTTATACTTCTCGCCGGATTTATACTCACAAGAGTGAATCACTTCGCCCTCAAACTTGGTCGTCAGCCCATCGATCTCTGGCACAACTCTCTCGGCGTTTTCTCCCGTTGCCACCACTAGCCACCGGCATATATACTCCATCTCCGATCCAGCAATGGATGATGTCGTCGTCGTCTTGATCCGCCAGAGACCACTAATCTCGTCGTACCGAGCGGATTGAACACACTCGTTAAATTGCGGACTAATTTCAAACCGGTTTGCGTACGACTCAAGGTAGTCAATGAACTGCCGTTTCGTTGGGTATTCAGGGTAGTTTTCCGGGAAGGGCATGTTGGGTAATTGACAGACATTTTTGGGTAGATGAAGTTTGATTCTATCGTAAGTTCGTCTCTGCCACAAAGAAGCTATGCAATCTGCTCTCTCCAATACTACAAAGGGAACGCCTTGCTCGTGGAGGCAAGCGGCCGTGGCTAGCCCCGATGGCCCTGCGCCGATGATAACTGGACCGTTAACCCAAATGCACCGTCTTCGGTCGGAGAACTCTTCACTGCCCATGAGTCTAAACATGTTGTCCATTCTTAAAAGGGCGTGTCTGATCAAATCTTAAAAATATATATGTAGCGTAAATAGAATAAAGTTTGGGGATGATTTTGATCGAATTGAAAAATGTTGGTAGTGAAATTAAATAAGGTTTTTGTTTTGGTTGTAGAAGAATGAGATGTCTTGGACTGTGTTTGGAAGTAGAAGCAGTGTGTGTGTGTTTATATAATGGGACGACAAACAATGAGGAAGCTGCATTTGATGTGCGACGTTGCGCGTTAAAAGTTCATATCTTTAACCCCTTAACTAAATGCAAAAAGTTCTTCAAAAAAGTAGTAGGTGATAATTAAAATGACATTTCTTTATGATAATATATGTTGTGGCGGTACTGATCAATGATTAAATAGCTTTGGGTAATACATTAAAGATATACTTTAAAATTTAATTGAAATGTGAATAGACTACGTACACATGAGCCATGAGCTTTATAGGAGTTATAATTGAAATGTTTAAACCTACATGTAATATATGTATAGTAGAAGTTTACAAGTGTTAAGATGATCAGACGACAAAAAAAAAAAAAAAAGTGTTAAGATGATCGAGCACACTTCACAGGTTTGCACTAATATTTTAATTCTTGATTTCTTGGTCAATTTATACGAACTTAGCTAGGTTTTTATTCTATCCTTATTTATAGTTTCTTTTCTCCTTTATTAGTATTATTCGCTTCATATCATTTTCTTTGATTCTTCCATTACAGCTTTTTTATAACAAATTCAATTCAAAATGGAAAAGTTGGAATTCCTTTATGTGCTCTAATTTATTGAACCTAGTGGATGTACTACGATGGGCGAGTTATGATTGTATTTAGTTCTTTTAAAAAATATCTATATATATATATATATATATATAACTTCTTGAAAGCACATGTATATATGAAGAGATTCTAATATAAACGTGTTTGATCTCAAATAGTTTGAAATTATTAAATATGTAACGTACTACTTAAAAGGAGAAGATTCATATTTGTGTAATTGTGTTGAACTCATTGTCAATTGTTTCTCCTATCAGCCACAAAAGCTTGACTTGAGCCGAGACTTGTGTGCGGTCGTAATGCAGCGTTCAAGTCTATATCTTTTGGTTTTTGGTTTTTGGTTTTGTTTCAGGTTTGGTGTTTGATTTATTTGCTTTAGCTACTGTGGTATCCGCCATAACTAGATGTATCCCTGCTTTTGTTTGGTCTCATATCAATTATAAGTTTTAGATGTCTCCAAAAGCAAGGAAATTCATATCATGATATCAAGGCCGGTCCGTACTCCAATGTCTCCATATTTTTATGTTAGATTAAGTGACTCATCTAGTAAAGTATATCAGTCAAAGTCTTAAGATTACGGAGCCGAGTTGGTACCTGAGAAAAAAATTATGTAAATTTTTCCCTTTGTTGTTGAATCCTTCCCCTTGTTGTTTATTCATCCATTTTGAGTTCTAGCTAGTTACATAATTGGCTGGAACCAACCATTGATATCTCTAGATCTCTCGGTTGCTGCAACTGTTCCTTGATACAAGGAGGATCCTAGTGTGAAACTTGTCATCCTAAAGGGTCAGGGAAGAGCCTTTTGTGCTGGTGGCGACGTTCTACCTCTTGTTCGTAACATCGTCCAAGGTATATGGATATATTTTTCTATAGCGACGTTCTACCTCCTGTTCCTCTCATTCCAAGAAGTAAGCACTTACGCAAACCGTCTCAAAGATGTTTGATGGCAAGCTGAATAAATTCAGATTTCTATATTCATGAAATATATATCTCAAAATCATCTAGATTTAATTTAATTCAACCATGAATAGCTTTTTAGAAGAAAAAAAACACTAACTTTGATATATTGCTTGATGATGGATTCAAGTCTCCAAATGATTTTCTCCTCCCTTTGTCCTTTCTCTCTTCTGATTCCTTTGCTGGAAAAGGAATCGACACTCTTCTCTCTTTTTCATATATATTCAACGACAAGTTATTGTGGTATTTATAATTAATTGTGTCCAATTGACACAAGTGAACCCACATAACTATTCAGAAAGGTCACATCCAGTAGTCAGATACACATACAGGTAGTTATATTTAATTTAGTAACCACCATATAATACACATGAACATTAGTGGTTGTTGAACATCTAATATATTGAAGGAGTAGTCAAGATGACTCACGATTCAATCTCACAAAAAATGACCTCTCTTACTCTTAATAAAATTTCCCTTTTAAATATTTTCCGACAATTTTTTCTTCCCTATTTAGATTGCAGAAACACACCACATTCATTTTCGATTGGTTTTGATTTGGTCACTGATTTTAGAAATGGTGATTTATTCTCTATAAGAGGTGAAAAAGCTTGGAACTTGAGGATTTTGTGGTGGTTTTGTTTTTGGATGAGCTTGATTTGGACATATCTGCTGATTTATTGATCAAAGAATTAATGGGTTTTGTGGAATTTGTGGGTTTTGTTCCGGAATTGAGATTATTGAGCTCGGAGCCGATCTTAGTCGTGTTAGAAGAAGATTTGGTGGAGTTAAGTTTGTGAGACTTACCCATGGAGGTCTTGGCCAGTTTAGTTTGGTTCTTGCTAGAAGAAGAAGAGATGTGTTTAATGACATTGGTTTGATTCTGCTTAGTGCCAGATGTTGATGATGAAACAAAACCAGTACGTATCTTCTTCTTAGGAGGAAGAGGAAGATTAGTTTCACCATCATCACCACCTGACCGTTTTTTTTGTTTTAATCATTTTTTTACTTTTTTTATGAAAGTATTCCTGAATTCAAGAAAATTTTCATGAATATTATATAATCTTTCCTAAAACATTCTACTTAACAAACATATGGACTAATATTATTGAATCATTCCAAAATATAATTGAATCCTTGATTAATTGTATACAACCATTATGAGATTTATTCAAATCACTTTAAAAGATGTAATCCTCTTATAATATTTTGAGAAATGATTTTCAAGAAGTCATCCTAAATTGCTAATTTTTTTTAAAAATAGAGTGTTTTTACCTAGTTGTTTAATCATACTCAGAAATGGCATGAAAAATCATCCCAACATCAGCAACAGTAGACCCAAACACCAAATCATATCCAGCAATAATCTAGTAGCAAACTAACACCAACATACCACAAAGGAAGAAAAAACCATGAAGCTAAAAAGCTTTAGTGTTATGTGATTATCTATCCTTCCTTAAGTTCATCATAAAATCCAAACATTTTTATGAAGATCATCCTGAAATTCAAGAAATCTTTCATGAACTTCGTGGAATCCTTCCTGAATTAAAGAAAACTTGTAACAAACTCAAACACAGTTACATGAACAACTATTAACTTGTCAAATAGAAATATTTGACATTCTTATAGTGCATAAACATCAAACGAGTACCAAACAATATAAAAATGTTTCACAACCATCATAGACGTCTAACAACATATATAGATGATAGGTGAACCACATTTTTCATTGATTGACCATGGCAATAGAATCTTCCAAGTCTTCGGTATACAAGCATGTTTCATGCAACTTCTCCAAAATGTTGATGCTGAGATTAAGAACATTTGGTGCTGCATTTTGGGCGTGATGTTGGATGTAGTAAAACCTCATCTCGGCTAAGCTTTCATGTATCTCCTCAAATCCATCAACAATAGATAACTCTTGCATTCTGTAAAGAAAATAGACAAAATTCCCAAATATTTTAGTGTGTCTTAAGTAGCAAAGGAAAACTAGCACACATGGTTAACTCAAAACAATTAAAACAGAATATGCAAACAAACACTTGATATACAACGAAATTAAGCTATTGAGTTTACTTATTTTTGTTGTATCGAGATAAAGTATCAAAGTAGTAGATGTTTGGGAAGCTTAAAAGGAATTTGATATAAATTAAGATTCACATGCAATATTCCAAGAGAAGCAAGATTAACTAACAAAGGAGAATCTTAAATAGACTAATCGAGGACTAACTAATCAAAGCATAGTCTATATCTATGCTTATGAAGGTCGTCCTGAAGATCATATAAGATTTCCTGAATTTCATATATATCTTTTACTCGTTAAATCCAATGAACATAGAAAAGGTGGAAGAGAAGCTTATCGGTCTGAAACTTTCTGAAAATTGAGAGACCCAAATCACAAATCATCCAATCTACTGAAAATCTGAAACTTTCTGAAAATTAGAAAGGGAAGTTAATCACAACAGATGTTTCAATCGGACAAAGCAATGAGATTTAAAAATCGAGCTTCACATCCAAAATCCAAAATATCAATCTTACACTGTGTTTAAAATCTGAGATTGAAAAAGAAATACAGCAAGAGAGAAGCATCGGTGGCGGCAATAAACATCATCTCTGATTTTATTCGTGCATCAATCTTCAAAATCAAAGCTTTCTCTCTCTCTCCTCGCTTCTTCCCCATGTGTACCCTATTTTGTTCTTTCTCCTTCTGAAAAATTTTAGGTTTTTTGCATAGACGGTGACCGCTGCGTTTTCCCCTTTCTTTTAGTTTTTTATTTTATTTATTTAGATAATTTCTCTATAATTAAAGTTGTGCTAAATTTGGAATATATAAGAGTGTGTGCTAGTTTGGAACAAAAACTTGCTATATTTGAGAATTGCCCTTTTTCTAATTTTTAAAAATTATTAAAAGAATAATTACGAAATTATATGAATTAAAAGTAAAAATTCATAATAAAAAATAGCAAAAAAATCTAAATGGGCTTTTGTAAAAAAAACTGTCAAGAATAAACTGTCTTAGTCAAAACCCTAAAATTGTAGGTCGTTTACTATTATAAATATACTACATACCCTAACTATTCTCCATAACTCAAAAACAAGAAAAAAATCCTAAACTATTATCATGTTCTCGAATTTATTTTTGTATTATAGTTTTGGTCTCTTTTATGATTCATCGGATTCTAATTTTTCATTCTCTCTTTTTGTTCTTTTTGTAGTGGTTGTTTGGCAATCAAGATCAAGCAATTTATCCACCTTTTAAAACATGTATATTGTGTTGATCTCTATATTTTGTTTTATACTTTGGCAATTTCAAATAAACTCGTAATTTTTTTTTTTTTGTTTCAGGTAAATTCATGGATAATCATAATTGTAGATCTACAAAATTGAATATAATGAAATTTATGTATTAATCTTTGTTAATCTGAATCCTTATTTTTTAAAAATAAAATTGATGCTAATGTTTTTTTCTAATGTTATAGTTGCATAAAAACTATGGTGGATTATATTCATGTAAAATGTATGGTAATTTTCTAAAAAATTGGATTTATTTCTATTTACAAATAGATTTAAATTATAATTCTGTTTTTTTAAAAATAATATAATATGTGTCCCCAATTTATTTTGAATTGTAATCTTAGTCTTTTATATGATTCATCAGATTCTAATTTTCTATTCCTTTTTTTGTAGTGGTTGTTTGGAAATCAAGATCAAGCAATTTCCCCACCTTTTAGGAAGAGTTTTTTTTTATAACAATTTACAATTATTGTTTATTTGAAATTGCTTTATATGGATAAATAATATATAATAAATTGTAAATTGTCCATTTTGTTTGATAAAAAAATCAGAAATCTAAATTTTAAATATAAAATTTAAAAGTAATAGAAGATAAATACTATAATATATTGCAGATACTTCTTTGAGAATATCCCTGTTTTTAAAAATATTAAATTTCTACAGACTATTTATTTCACTTTTAAAATTATTATTTTTTATAAACGAAAATAAAAAAACGGAAATCAAATATTCATATCCCATTTAAAAAATATTTTAAATGGAAAATAAATACTATAATCTATTGTAATATTTGTTTCAAAAAAATTTCTAATTTCTATAGATAATTATAGAGAATATACTACAAATATCCATTTAATTTGGAAGATTTGGCACAATCTTTTGTGATCCCGACAAAATCTCATAGGATTGCTGCAAATCTCCGGAAAAAACCATGTTTTTCCGGCTAGATACTCTATCATCAAAAGGAGGAACAAAAACTCTAAATAAGACAAAAAGTCATGAAAATTATAGTTAGTAGGATGGTCAAATAAAACAAATAAAAATGTATATATATTGAAAATAAAAACGAGTAATTTTAAAGAATAATTTTTCTTTCACTTTTAAAAATAAGATGAATTATTATTTTTAAACGAAAATTAGGATAAATTGGAAATAAGATAATCGTATCCCATTTAAAATTATTAAAAAATGGAAAATAAATACTAAAAATCATTTGTGAATATTTTTTTGGAGAAAAATCTATTTTTAGAAACATTAAATTTCTATAGATAATTGTGAAGGTATGAGTTGGATACTAAGCTAACAATATAGAGGCGCTCAATCACAACATTAGAAGTCAGGTTTGTTAGACTTAAACATTTGGTCGCGTATGCTCGCATGTAACTTCTTTAACGGGAAAATCACATTTCAAACCTTCAAAGTGTAACTGAGTAGCACTTTAAACCTCGAGAGAATTTCACTAACACTATAAACCTTTAAAATGATTTTACTAACACTTTGAACCTTCAAAATCATTTTACTAACACTTTAAACCTTAAAACTAACTTTCATATTTGTACAGCCATAAAAAATAACGGAATAATAATATTCGTCAATACAAAATAGTTAACTATGTTGGTTTAATTTAAATTTTAATTTGTTTTAATTTTTATAAATAAATAAAAAGAGAAAAATATTAATTTGTATTTATCTTCATTATAGATAAAACGTTTACAACGTCACTCTTCACATTATTAATTTTTTTAATAAACGCATCTCCTCAGGATTCTGATTCAAATCGATTGACTTCTCATTGAAAACCAATGAATCTTCTAAATATGTTGTCGTCTTCAATTTTACATTTGTCAAATGTTTTAACCTTACCTCTGATTCTTCATTTTTTTGCTTTGATGTTTTTTTTTGTTTTTAATATTTTTTATCAACGTAATAAATAATTAAATTAAATTAAATTAAATAAATTAAACAAATATTTAAATCAAACCAGCATAGTTTAACTATTTCACTTTGATGGATATTACTGCTCCTTCATTTTTAATGGCGGTATAAACAAGAATGTTAGTTTTAAGGTCTAAAGCGTTAGTAAAATCATTTTAGAGGTTTATAGTGTTAGTGAAATAATCTCAAGGTTTAAAGTGCTACTCGGTGACACTTTGAAGGTTTAAAATGTGATTTTCCCCTTCTTTAACTATGTTACTTTATGTTTATATTAGAAAAATTACTTCTGTTCCTTATTATTGAAGATTAAATTATAGCTTCTCTTTTGGTTAATTCGTTTCCATTTACATTTTTGTTGGAATTTATTTAGTCTTATAATTAATGTACTTTTTGATTTGTTAAATTAGTTGAACTATTATTTAAAAATATATTTGGCCACACAAGTGTATAAAAGAATTGAATTATATTTGACCACAAAAAAGTTTAGATAATAATTGTTTAAAAAAAGTGTTTGCTCACACAAGAATGCGGGTAACTCTCCTAGTAAATATATATAAAATTGAGGTAAGGGAGGAGGATTATCAATACACCCGAACTCTAAAAACTTTAATCAAAACCGCTCCATCAAGATATCGTCTTTGATATTATAATCTACAATGTGCGAGGGTAATACGCACGGACTGTAAACCGAATGGTTAACACAAACTCTTCAGTGCCGGCTTAAACATATTATATACCCCTGGGCAAACTAAAAAAAAAATGCCCCTTAACCTATAGAAAAACTTACTAATTTTTTTTGGGTTTCTTTAATTCATATAATTTTTTTTTTGTGCCCCTTTTTAGCTTACAAATTTTTTTTTGTGCCCCTTAACTTACAAAGTATTTTTTTTTGTGCCTCTTTTAACTTATAATTTTTTTTTGTGCCCCTTTTCTTATACGTATCTGCCCGGTAATTTATGTACCCGGGTGATCGCACTGCCCGCCACCTAGTTAAGCTGGCACTGTGTCTACGTGGACTAGGCAAATGGAGACTCGGTGCCGATTTTTTTCTCAGATCAATACACGCTCAACTATGTTCTGGCAACGTATAGCAAAGCTCAGGTCTCAGAATACATACAGTCCTTTTAGTGAGTATAATTACTCAAAGAGTGTAAGCTCATTAATTTGTTTTCCATACTGTTTTGGAATTGTAGGTTTCAATTTTGAATGGTATTGTCATGGGAGGTGGAGCTGTTGTCTCCATCCATGGTCGATTTTCGCATTGCAACTGAGAATAGGTACGTATACTTTTCTTAAATATATATTGTCATGGATGACAAATGGATATCGATCTGAAATATGCTCACTTCACTTCTATATGGTATGAGTTTCTCCAAGGTTTTTGCAATGCCTGAGACAGCTCTGGGCTCTTTCCAGATGTAGGCGCCTCCTATTTCTTGTCAAGGCTCCCTGGATTTTTGGTAACAAAAGTCATTTGTTTTTGTATGTCCACAAAATTTGAGCCTAAATAGCTCTTTTCTTGTTTTTCATGTCTTCTTCTTTAATTTATACCAGGAGAGTATGTTGGTCTCACGGGAGCTAGGTTAGATGGTGCCGAAATGCTTGCTTGTGGCCTTGCAACTCATTTTGTGCATTCAATGGTATGAAATTCCTTTTCTTACATCTTAATTAGTATTTTTCTATTGTCTAAAAGTAGTACTCTCTTAAAATCTCCTATATAATAAAACGGAAGTACACAACCTTTTTTATAACAATATAATTTTTATAAGTTGGTTACAAGATATGTTATAAATTAAATATTGGTTGGTTACAAAAAAAAAGTTATAAATTAACTGGTCAATATACACTTAAGAATATCCCAAAGAATCCTTTAAATAAAATATTTCAATAGTTTATACAATTTCCAAAATAAAATATTTAGTATTTATGTATTGCTACAAAATATATACGGTTAGGCATAAAAAGGAATAAAACCTTGGCAATTTATCACACTTAATCGTGATTTTCCTGTATCTTAGTTAAAATAAAATCTTACATCATGGATCATATAAAACACTTTCACCAAACATGTTCAAAAATTAAATTAAAACAAACAACAAACATAACCATATCTCATACGAAAATTACAAAATTAACAATATAAAACTTACAAATAGATGTTTTTTTTTCAAGCCATCATATTTAGCATATGATTTTATTGTATAATGTTTTATCCCAAAAAACTTTTAAAAACAATCATAAATTATTTTTTTTTATTTTAAAATTATAATATAAATAAAAGAAATTTCAACCCGTGCTAAAACACGGTCCTAATCTAGTTTTAAAGTAAATATGGAGCAACACTTTTAGAAAACTGTGGCATTATGAAAGGCAAAAAGTTTATAATTAACTTTTTGGTGGCAAACTTGCCATCTGGAAAATTTCTCATTTTCCCTATTCCCTCCGACATGATGGAAGACTATTTACTTTAAATTTTTCTATAGTTACTAGTCTACTACTGTAATGTAAAGCACTATTTTCTTACGCAATGATCGTTACTTAGTAAGAGTACTTCCTTCCACAGAGGTTAACTGCACTAGAAGCAGATCTTTGCACAGTTAGTTCAAGTGACCCAAGCTTTGCGTCAACAATTCTTGATGCATACACTGACCACCCGCACGTTAAACAGAACAGTGCGTACCACAGGCAAGTGTACATTATATTTCCGAATATCTTTTTTCATGCCAACATCACAAAGATAATTCTAAGTAATGTGCTAATACATTTTCTCTAATTCTTGGTCATGAGTACGTTACAAGTTATATTAATTTCAACCTTTATTGGTATCAGCTTTCACTCGCCCTTTATAGAATCTTCAATGGAGAATTTGTTCTTTACACAGGTTAGATGTCATTGATAGGTGCTTCTGGAAAAGAACAGTGGAGGAAATTATATCTGCCCTTGTAAGTTTTTCATTATTATATATAGGAAATGTTGACTTCGGATCATAAGTTCACTGAGGTACTTTTACATTGCACTCTACCATCATATATGTATTGGTGAGGAGAGAGAGGACACTCAGAAACCATATGATTGGATCTCAAATACCACTCAAGCATTAAAGAAGGCTTCACCAACAAGCCTTAAAATTTCTCTTAGATCGGTTAGTTCCAAAAATGTGTCAGATGCAATAATGAGAAAAAAAAACTAATTGTGTTTATAAATTTCAGATAAGAGAAGGACGATTGCAGGGGTGGGGCAGTGCCTTGTACGTGAGTATAGAATGGTGTGTCATATGATGAAGGGAGATTTAAGCAAAGACTTAGTGGAGGTTTTGTCGACTGTTCTATTTTGTATATATCTTCGTCATATATATTGTACTTCTGTAGACGTAATTACAACGTGTCTTACTTATGTATATATAGGCGTACAGAGCCACACTGGTAGAAAAGATAAAAACCCAAAGGTTTAACAAATCTCTTTATTTGATTTCGACAAAAAAAAAAAATTCAACAAAAAAAAAAAAACAAATCTCTTTATTTGGGGTTTTTTTTTTTTAAAAAATTTTATTTATATGTCATATTGTTAATATAATATCGTATATTGCTGAAATTAAAGTGGGAGTCAAGGCGACTGGAGGACATCAAGGATAGAATGTAGATCAATACTATGAGAAATTGGAGGGATTGGAAGATCTAAAGTTTCCGCCAAGGAACAACTTGCATGCTTCAGCAATAGCAGCAAAACTGTGAAACTGAAGACGAAATTGTGTGTAGTGAAACATTAACCATTGAACAAAACCAAGCAAAAAGAGACCAGACCGAAATATCAAAGATTAAGTGTTTGGATAATTCTTCCTTTATTTTATGTCGTAGCAAATAAGAATAGGTGCTTTGTTTCCTCCTTTCTTGGAGCACAACATCTCACGTTTCAATTATTTCCCTTTATGCAATCTGCTTCCATGTATGTAGAAACTTTTTTCCAAGTGCACTACTTAATAGAAAATAAATAAAATAAAAGGTGTCCTAAAGAAATCTGTGTGTATATAAGTTCTTATACATGCTTTGATTGGTGGTCTATTAAGTGGTATATGTGAACCTTAATTTCGCTTTTGATATAGATCATTTTATGGTATCAAAACCAGTCATCCTTCATCAAATATTTCGATTAATTTGATCATCACAATTTGTGGTATTAAACCGTGCATTTCGTGGTGGCTGCAAGATCCGGTTACAAAAAAGGTGTGAATATAAGTATAAATCGGAGTTAATCTTTCTTAGTATATCCATATAGAAGAATGCTAGAATAAAAATTTATCCAACAAAACATGAACTTTTGTTTTTATTGAAGTCTATGAATACCAAGAAATTGTATAGTACAAATTATCTTGTTAGGGTTTTGCGTTCAAAAATCATCCTTAATTTTTAAGGCTACTAGGTTGGTACCCGCGCTACACCGCAAGTTGTTTTTAGATTATTTTTTATGTATTAATTTATTATGTATTTTTGAAATACTATTTATTTTTATGTTGTTTGGAATCAAATATCATAATTAATAAAGGTTTTTTTTTTGTAATGGTCAAAGGTAATTTTTTTTGTTTCGTATTTTTATAATTTGTTGTAGTTTTCAAAGTAAAAAAATGAAGAAAAAAATTAGACTTAAACAAATTGTGGTTACTGTAATTTTTGTTACACATTGATAGGTGAGTCCGCATAAATGATTTTCAAAAAAAATAAATACTTAGATAAATAAACATTAAAATTTACTTTAATGATATACAAATTGGATGATATTGTATATAAATGTGATTTTTTTTTTTTATTATAACTTGAACTCATTCATTATATATCACTACCAAGTACAATACTTTTGTCAATCAAGTTCAATAATTGAAGCCATCCAATTTAGTTCAATTTTCCAATACAACATGATAAACCGAGATAAGATTTGCCTTTGTAAAAATTATACGTGACGTTGATTAGCTAACTTGATGACCTTGAAATAAAGTGTTTGATTTAAATCATTGTTTCCTTCTCCACAAGATATCTTTTATAAAGCTTTGAAGTCTTCGCCATGCTTAGGAGAACCAACGGCTTGAACCAAACATCTTGAATCACTTTCTGATATGAAGGTGGCGATTCTGTTTTTAATGGTGTTCTCTATATGGCATGTGATTGTAGTAGGTGAGCGATGGGTATTGCGATGAAGTCGGTTGTTTCGTTCTGTCCATAACTCATATATTGAAGCCTGCCAGCACCTCGAAGTGCGCCTCCAACCAGTCTAGATATTGCAACTACATAACCGATCATAATTCCAATCTATCATCCGCTGTTTGTTACAAATCAAAGATGAAGCTTTTGAAATTTATTAAGATCGAAAGTAAAACAAAAAATGATATTTTCACATAGAGAATTCTGGAAGTAGTAGTAAGTAACATGTATTGTACTAACTTTGAAAAAAAAAACGTTATGGTCTAAAACAGCAATTTGCTCAATAAGGTGAGTCAATTTACACAAACACTAATATTTCTTCTTGAAGCAACCTTAAAAGCTTGAAATAAAAACGACATCTTTACCTCAATTAGACCTCCGATTCTAAAAGAAATTAATGAACTTTGTCATGCCCAAGTTGTTCTTTTGTAATTTTTTTAAATCTTTTGTATATCAGACGTCAATTGTGTGGCTAGGGAAGAGCTTACCTGAGGAATTGATATCTCTATGTCTCTCTTCTATTCTTTCTTCATCTTCACATCACTATGTGTCTCTCTTTTTCCTTTCTCCTTCTCTCTCTCTCTATTCTATCTTTTCAAATATCTTCCCTATCCTAATCTTTAACATCGTTTCTTCTTCTAAAGAGTTTTCGATAACCGGACTGTTGATTTCAGAATTTGTAGATTTTAACTAACTAATGGTGCTGGTTAGTGGGTTTAAAAGTTCACCTCATAAGTTGAAAAGATTGAAGTTTACATCTTTCTATTTTTTAACGTAACTATTCACATATTCCATCTATATGTATATTTTATTATTTTTAAAATGGAAGATTTGAGAAAAATCTAGAACATAATATAAAACATTTGTTTTTGAACTTCAAATGTTTACATATGATTTGGAAGCATATATATGACTATTTTATAACAGAATATCACACACCTCTCTCTCTAACTGAGTTTGATTCCCTATTATAATATGTTATCAAATTTCTACTAATAATTTACTATTACGTAAAAACACTAATAATTAGTCTAAGAAGATGTATTTTTGTGTGTGCTCACTTAAGCATCACGTTGGGTCCAGCAAACTAATGAACAAATAATTTTATTTACTGAGAAAATTGATTTTTGTTTTAATTAGAAAAGTTGAGGTGTTAAAAATACAGGATGAAGTGTATTAATAAATGTTTTAATTCGAAGGAAAAAACTGATGTGTCAGCTCTACAATTCATCAAAATACTGATGTGTCATGTTCTGGTGAAAAACATTCAAGATTTATTGTATTGATTTAGGTAGATAACGTTTGACTAGCAAAAAATTAAGTAAATAACGTTTGACTAAATTTTGTGAGTATATATGTTTTGTGTAGTTGGATATATATACCATAATATCCTTCTCAGTTAGAGAATTTACGAAATAAAATATTTGCTGGAAAATGGTGAGACTTCCGTCAATCAAATTGACGATATTTCAGGTCGCAATTCTAGCAAGAGTAAGAAATAAAATCTGGTCAGAAATCCCACCGGCGAAAGTGAGATAGAGATTAGGAATTGATTGTAATTTGTGATGGATCTTTGGTGGAAGGGGTGGTGGTGTTCGGTCGCTAATGGTATAGTGGTTGACAGGTGTATTGTATCGGTGAGATCGAGTGATTGGAGTCGGTTGCCTTTGTTGGATAAGCTTAAGTTAGAAGTCATCCTATTCATAATCAAACGAAAAGCAAGCTTTGATTGGACACTTTGCTTCTAATTGTCCAGATAGGTTACTTAAGTTACAAGTAACACACAAAGATAACAAGAGTGTAACACAAAACGCCGACGAACTCATGATGCATATAGTCGTTTATTTGAATGAAGAACGATGCATACCGAGCAAGTACGAGACAAATACAGGGGAAGAGAACATATGGTACCTTGATAACGGAGCTAGTAACCACATGACCCGGGACAAGAGATATTTCTCACAAATTGATAGCTCTATCACTGGCAAGGTACGTTTTGGTGATGATTCTCGAACCAACATCAAATGGAAAGGCTCCATTGCCTTTACTGATTTGAAAGGTGAGCCACGAGTAATGACGGACATTTATTACATACCAAACCTGAAAAGCAACATTATAAATCTCGGGCAAGCTACTGAATAAGGATGCGATATAAGGCTTAGAGGAGGAACTCTAACAATGCACGATCGCCACGGGAAACTACTTGTCAAAGCTGAAAGGTCATTAAACCGCCTCTATAAGGTTTGAATGGGGATCAGAGACACCTCGAGACTAAACTTGACTGCAACAAGCGAGGCAAACAGATGGTACGCAAGAATTGGACATATAAATTCGGTAACATTAAAGTCTATGTTCGATAAGAGGCTTGTTCAGGGGATTCCGAATGTCAACTTTGAAAAGAAGATTTGCAGTTCATGTTTACTTGGTAAACAAGCTAGACGAGTGATATGTATATATTTACACTCTTTCAACATGCATTTGTTATTCGTTTTGTTCTCTTATCTCATTGTTTTACATTGTTTTCAGTCTCTTTTGCATAATATGCATATCTAGGAAGTCTTTGCATTGGTCTTGCATACATCTTGCATATTGGAGTTATTTCAGATATCTAGGAGACGTCGAAAATCCACCAGTCAAGCCACCAGTCGAGCGAGCCTCCCCGTGCATCATTCGAGCCACCTGGCTCGAGCCACGTTGAGATTGCATTCCACTTGACGCGCACTGACTTGATCGCACATGTCTGGAAGGAAGACGCTCCGTCTCACACGCTTTAGGAGATTCCCAAACCGACTCTTTACCTTGTCGTTTTATGTTCTAGGGCTTTTCATGTTAGACTATATATATATTTTGTTAAGTCTTTGCCCAAGACATCTTTTATCTCGTTTTTGTTCTTTTCCTTAAGGTTTACCTAGCCACCTAAAAACGTTTTGAGACTTTGTAATCCATATAGTTTTTAGAAAGAATTACTCAAATGTTATCCAAAAGTTGGTTTATTACTCAAATCTATAAATCTTTTGAAAATTACTAGAATGTTTAGTGCCCTGGGTGTAATTACAATTTACCCCTTGGGTTTTGTTTTTCGAATTGGAGTAAAAAATTAAAAAAAAATACACATCAACAAATTAAAATACATATCAGATATGATTTAACACGTCATTAAGCAGTTTTTTTTAGATCCACAGTTTTGTTTTCTCTCGTTTATATCAAAGAGAGGGAAAGTGAATAGTTTTAACTATTCACAAACCGCGAAAAAAAAAATTATCGAAACTCTCGTCTCTCGTAGCCGGCGATACTGTCATTGTCCACTTTCAATAAGATCCTAGTTTTGATCTTATTGAGTTTTTGCATTGATTTTCTTCTACAAAGTTGTTCATATCATTTTTATCTACCTTATGATGCTTGATTCAATGTTTTATGAGTTTGTATCGTTGATGATGATTTCTAGATCCGAGTAGTGAGATTGTTCTTGGGGATGTGATAGATTAGGTGGATGATCTTAGTATGTAGGGTGTTTAAGCTTAGATTCGTATGATTCCTTTCTGGACTAGAGTTAGAATTACTAGTTTCTCTCTGATCAACTGGAACTATGTCTTAGACATTTCCAAAGTCAAAAGGTGTTTGATGAAATGTCTGACCAACTAGTGCCAGAGACTTACATTCCTAGCCTAAGAGCTTAGTTGTCTAGGATGTTTGTTGACGTGAATGAACTTGTTTGTCATGCCATACTTGATCATATTTCTCTAGCGAGAGGTAGGTTTGGAAGTGGTTGAGTATGAGTATCTTCTGTCAAGAGATTGAATTAGCTAAGTCGTGATGTTCATTGTTTAGGGATAGTTTGCTTGTGGCATGTTAAACACTCTATAGACTAGGAGACTCCACTGACATCAATTACTCCCATCCTTAGGACCTCTATCTTTCTGATTTTTATTGCATTCCTGAGACCATTTCGGTTCTTGCTTTTTAGTTCATGCTTAGACTTGTTTCTGTTTTTATTCATTTTCGCTTCTTGTCATGCATTCTCGTTTATAGTTATGTAGCTCATTTCCGTTTTGCATTTTGACCATTCTAGGATTGTTAGATAAAAAATCACTCTTAGAATTGGCATAACTTGTGATTCCTTGATTGCATCTCAATTGTTAGTGAAGTTTCCCAACTGGATTGACACCTTAAGTATTACAACTGCATAAGGTTAATTGAACATGTTAGAAGACATACAAAAATCCTAGTATCAACAAGTATTCCCACAAGAAACCACGTATCGAGCAAGCAAAGTATTAGAATTGGTCCATGGGGATCTCTGTGGGCCTATAAATCCTAGCACAATTGCACGAAACAGGTATATTCTTGTGCTTATTGATGATCATACACTCTACATGTGGACAGATTTCCTAAAAGAAAAAGGGGAAGCCTTCGGAAAGTTCAAGAACTTTAAAAGATTGGTAGAGCAAGAATCAGGAGAATGCATACAGACATTTAGGACTAACAGAGGAGGAGAATTTGTTTCTCAAGAATTTAACACATTCTGTGAGAACTCAGGAATTCAAAGACACCTCACTGCTCCATATACTCCTCAGCATAACATAGTAGTTGAGAGGCGCAATAGAACCTTGATGGAGATAACCAGAAGTTGTTTGAAGCACATGCACCTGCCAAACTATTTGGGGAGAGGCCATTCGACATTCCACTTATCTTTTGAACCGAATAGCTACACGAGCTATAGAGGACAAGACACCATAAAAAGTGTATCGATGCAAGAGGCCAAACATTGGGTATTTATGAGTATTTGGATGTGTTGGATACACTAAATAGACAAATCACACCTAAGGAAGCTTGACGATAGGTCTCGAATGTTGATTCATCTGGGAACCAAACCAGGTTCAAAGGTGTACAGGCTGCTTGATCCGCATAGCCAAAAGATAGTGGTTAGTATAGATGTGGTGTTCAATGAAGCAAATAGTTGGAACTGGAGAATTTGGCAGCTTTAGTATTGTTTTCGGAGAATTTGGGAACTATGGGATTCAAGACGAGAGTGGAAATAATGAAACAATTGAAACAGAGCAAGTTGTTGATAGAATTGAGAACACGAAAAGCAAGGAACAAACAGAGGGTGTTAGGACTGGAATCGATAACTCGGAGGAAGGTTCTTAGGTTTCTCTTCGTAGGTCTATGAGTCAGACTTTAAGACAAAATATTTTGATGATTATGTTTTAAGCACAAAAGAAGATTGTTTGCAACTTGTTGAGGAAGAAGGAGAAATTTTACTTTCACACTTAAATGAGGAGCCTAGAAATTTTGCTGAAGCAAGTGACCAAGGAGTGGATTATGGCGTGTGAGGATGAAGTACTTTCGATCAACAAGAATCATACTTGGGACCTAGTTGATCTACCTACAGGAGTAAAACCAATTGGCTTAAAGTGGGGTTTTAAGCTCAAGAGAAATGTTGATGGTAGCATAAACAAACACAAGGCACGGCTTGTTGCTAAAGGGTATGTACAGCAGCATGGGATTGATTATGAAGAGGTGTTTGCTCCTGTTGCTCGACTTGAAACCATATGATTCCTTGTCAATCTCGCAGCATCAAAAACGGATGGGAAGTGCATCACCTTGATGTAAAGACAGAATTCCTACATGGAGAATTAAAGGAAACATTATATATTGATCAACCAGAGGGTTTTGAAGAGAAGAGAAAGGAGAACAAGGTGTATAAGTTAAACAAAGCCTTGTATAGCTTAAGGCAAGCTCCGATGGCATGGACCAATAAGCTGAATCAAATCCTCTGTGAGTTAAATTTCAAAAAGTGCTCTAAGGAACCATCGGTTTATAGAAAGGAGGTAGATAGAGATCGTCTTGTTGTAGTCGTATACGTTGATGACTTGTTTGTTACAAAAATAATTAAAGGCATTATCGATCGGTTTAAGAGGGAGATGGCCACAACCTTTGATATGAGCGACCTGGGAAAGCTGACCTATTATTTAGAAATTGAAGTTTGTCAACATGAGGAAGGTATTACTCTGAATCAGAGGCGATATGCTCTGAAAATCTTGGAGGAAGCAGGAATGAAGGATTGCAATCCTGTACACATACCAATGGAGTCAGGGTTAAAACTGGACAAAGCATTGAATGAAGAGTCGATTGATGCCACTAGCTATAGGAAGAACGTTGGTTGTCTACGATATTTGCTGCATACGAGACCTGACTTGTCATATTGTGTGGGTGTTGTAAGTCGCTATATGCAGGATCCGAGGGTGTCTCATGGAGTTGCTATGAAGAAATGCTTGAGATATTTGAAAGGGACAATCAATCTTGGTTTGACGTTTGGCCGTGTAACATCGAAGGTGCCACGGATAGTAGGTTATAGCAATAGTAGCCATAATGTCGACCTGATGATGGAAAAAGCACTACAGGACACATCTTTTACTTTGGTGAGAGACCAATTACTTAATGTGTTAAAATTAGTGATTAATATAATATATATAAAAAATAAGATACTCAGAATAAGAAATTAATATAATTTCATAGCGTATTCAATATTATATTATATAAACCTTGGTTTTCAAAGTTAGTGACTCATGTGATCGCGACACATGTCAATTTTAACAATTAAAGATTTTGTCATGTGTTATACAAAACTTTGTTTTAACATATATTTGTATATTATAAGAGCTTAAAATTTTAAACAGTTTAACATATTTGTGTTATACTCACATTTACATAGACAAATAATTTTATTCATAATAACGTCTTTAAATTTTTGATTAATTTATGATAATGTTAGTATAGTTTTATTTTAAATTAGTTGTACAAGTAGTAAACTATTACGTATGAGATTACAAAATATGAAACAAATACATTTAAGATATGGTTACTTTTTCAAATATGAGATAAAATTCATTTTCAGGTTTTTATTGAGAGTTATGTTTTATTAATTTTTAGTTTTTTAAAAATATTAAGTAAGACATAAATTTGATACAATGAACAATTTTTTAATATAAAATTTATAAATGTTACTCATTGGGATTGAGTGCATAGAATTAAAATCTAATTTTGACCCAAAAAAAAAGAAGAATTAAAATCTAATTTTATTATCATGTAATATACAAAGAAATTATACTGCAAGATGGAGTGTGTGAACTCTAAATCCGGTTTACAAAAAAAATGAAATAAAATTAATATTTTAAAGACAACTTAAAATTTTACATATTTTTCTTATATTTGCGTTAATACGCGGACCTAATCTAGTTTAAAATACACAACTATCTAATACACAACTATTATAATGTGGTATAAATTATGATACTCTAGTTTGCGGAGAGGTTTAAAATAATTGATTTGGCCATCTATGTCACCAAAGTGCACTTAACTTTTCGGTCAAGGATCCTGAGAGAACTCTAGAGTTAAGCGTGCTTGAGATGGAGTAGTCTCAGGATAGGTAACCTTCCGGGAAGTGATTGTCGGAATTATGCGAGTGGGGACAAAACACAGGCAAAGATCATGTCGTGATTTGTAGGAGCGTTGAACAAGTCTTGAAAGCCTCCCGGACGTAGCAAACTGACCGTTAAATATAGATGAGCTGAACGGCCTAGTAAGAAGACGTGAGACCCATTGATGAAGTCTGGCCCATGGATTTAGAGTGGACATGGGGCCTGTAGTGACCCGTATCAAGAAGTACATACCAGACAGAAGAATGTGTCTGAGGGACGTTCATATATCTCGGAAAGACAGAGAAAATAAAATCTAGTAAGACGAACGAGTAAATTGCAAAAGAGGTTACCAAGTCGCGGAAGGTCCGAAGGCGGACGAGAGGTTCGAAAACAGACGAGAGAAGTCGATGACACGGACGTGAGGTCCAGAGTCGGACAAGAGAACGGAAGTCACAGTCGGAAGGACCGGGGACTGACGAGGAAAATAAGCCGCGGACGCATAAACCTTGAATTGCAGACAAGCACGGGAGCTTGAGACGCAAGAGAAACGCAGATGGACGAGGAACTAGAAAGGTCTCTCTGCATGGGAGCGCAACGCCATGTGTCATGCGATTAAGTGGTCTCCGCCAGTGAGTGAGATACCGCGCGCGTGAGTGAGAGTTTGTGTCAATCACATGCAATAAAATGGACATTTGTCACTTCATTTTTGCCACTTGCCCAGCCAAGAGAACGAGAGAGAGGGCTATAAATACCCCCTCAACCACTCATTTTCGACCAAAAGCCTCTCAAAACACCAAACTCTTGCCAAATTTTTCTCTCAAACATTTGTGGAAGAGAATTAAGAGATTTCGAGCAAGGAGGAAGAAGAGGAGGAGATCTTGCCGGTGAGGGAAGCTATAGATCAACGGAAGCTCAATCGGCAAAGCTCAATCGGCCAAGATCTCAAAGTTAAGGTGAGTTGAGGCTTTGTTTGTGTTGTGAGTTTAGGCTTTGGCTGTGTTGTGAGTTGAGTTTTTGTTGTGAGCAAGTTGGGGGATCTTTCTTGTGGGAGATGCATTAGCTCTCTAGCTGTTGCATTGACCTTTGTGTGAAGCATGATTTTCCTTGTTGCATGTAGATCTAGATGGTTGCATGTAGTCAAGAGTGATTTTGGGGGTTCCATGCATTTTTGGGGAAGAAGCTAATGGTTCTTCTTTAAAATTAGCTGCAAGTGTGAAATGCCTTTCATGTCTAATTTTGAAGGTTTTATGCATTCTTGGGGAAGAATAGCATTTTAAAAAAATTAGCTTCAGGTGTGAAATGCCTTGCATGTTTAATTTTTGGGGTTTGGAGAATTTTGAGGGTTGGAAAATATTTTAAAAAATCAAATGCAAGTGTGAAATGTCTTGCATGTTCGATTTGGAAATTTTCCCGGTCATGGGATCGATGGAAAAATTAGTAAGAACTTATTTTACTTAGGGCATCTCCAACCCACCTCTATATATGCTTTTTAACTCTATTTTAGAGTAAAATCTACTCCAACCCATCTCTATTTCTACCTCTATAATAGAGATCTTTATTTTTTCCTCTATATATAGAGGAACTCTATTTTTTCTCTATAATAGAGTTGAACTTTTTTATTTATAAAGTGGTCCTTGAACTTTTAACACTTTTGTATTTATGATCAAAAAGAAAATATATATTTAAAGAGTTTAATAATAATTTAAATATTTAATAAGAATTTAAGTTGTATATTAATAGGATAATTGATTATAAAGTTAAATTTGACAAATTTTACTATTTTGGTTTAAAAATTTTAAAGGTTTTCGTATAGAAAAATTTTAAAGGTTTTGTATAGAAATTTTTTTTAATATTTGAGACTATTATTTGTAAAAGAAAATTTATATAAAATCTTATTAAATACAAATAACTTAAATATTTTAGTTTTTATTCATACCATAATATTATTTTTAATACAACAAAGACTAATTATTTAATATTCTGGTAACTTACTTTCGGATCCACCAATATCCCTAAAAATTTGTCCAATGTACTATGTTTTATTATTTTATATGATGCAATGTGTTTCTTTTAATAAATGTGATATTTAAATAATATTTATGAATGTTAAAATTTTAAATAATATCATAATTTTATGAAAGTTTCACAAATACTAAAATAAATGGGTTAGTTTGCAACTTTTATAAGTAAAAGTATTAATAGTAAAGAAAAAAGGAATCTCTATGGAATATTATTTTTAGAGGAAAAATAGAGGTATCCATTGGAGCAAAAGTCACCTCTATTATAGAGTTCCTCTATTTCAGAGGTAAAAATAGAAAAAACCATTGGAGATGGTCTAAGTATGGGTCATAGGGAGTCATGCATGTTAAGAGAAATTATTTGTTTAATTTTTGCATGAGTGGTTGAAGAGGTTAATCCCTCGTAGACTGGATGGATAAATCAATTCATGAGAGGGGTGAATTTTGGTGAGGCCATGCGAGAATCTCCAGGAAGGAAAGAGCTGCATGAGGGCCCAAAATTTGGAGTTATGCCTCATGAATTCAATGTAAGAACAGTCTACGGGATGGGCTGTTTTGGTAAGGCCATGTGAGAATCTCCAGGAAGGAAAGGGCTGCATGAGGGCCCCAAACTTGAGAAAATATTCCCATGAATCCGATGGAAGATCAGTTCTTGGTGAAATATTTTCTTGAGTCATGCAAGAATCTCCAGGAAGGAAAGAGTCGCATGCATGTGAGAAATGGAAGGAATGGTTAATTAAAATGTGGAAATTAACTCAAAAGGTTTAGCTTTGGGGTTTGGTGCATGTTAGGTTTGCATGCATGAGTAGTTAACTTAAGTTGCATGAGTGTTCTTTGCTTCTTAAGTTTGTGTGATTGTGTGATGTGCTTGCTGCTTGCTTGATTGCTTGCTTGTGCTTAATTCTTTGAGTGAAGGTCTTAGAGTTAAGTGCATGTCCTAGCTAGTACTCGAGTTGTTGGTCTCGGTTCGTAGCTAGAATTCGATCTCTGTTCCCATCATGTGTTGAGATTGTCCGGTGAGCTAATCCAGAGGAATCTCATGGCAGGACAATATTTGGTGTCTAGCTAGCTACTAGCCCGAACCGCATGAAGATGCGGCTTTGTGTTTCCAGTTGTTTACTTGGGGATAACAACACGGAGGTTTTGGTCCTTCGATTGATTGCCTTTGTAGTATCAATGCGGAGTGTGTGTGATGGGGATGGGACAGAGGATCGAAGGGCCGTAGGAATGTGGAGTGTCTCCCTAGGTTGAATGTGTTCCCTAGGTTGAGTGGTTGTGTGTTGTGCTAGTCTTGGCGTGAAAGCCAGACTATGAGAAGTCTAGGGTGGCCAAGTGGTCTCAGTGCACCACTAGCAAGTTCCACCTGGCAGTGATTGCGGGTGAAGTGGCGTGGATGCCAGGTTAGAGCAAAAGTTTAGATGAGTTTAGACTCTCGTTGTTTACTAGACTTGCTTGTTTGTTTGCTGATTGCTTGTTGTGTGTTAAGTGCTTGCTTGTTATGCTTCCGCATTGCGTGCTTTGATTGTTGGGTTGTTTGGGGGTAGGTTGTTTGGTTGAGCTAGCATATTAGTGAGTTAGCATGTTAGTGGTGATAGCATGTTAGAGGTTGCCCAGCTCACTGAGTAATCTTAGATTACTCACCCCTCCTCCAATGTTTTTCTTGCAGGGAAAGTAAGTGGGTAGAGTTGGACTTAAGGAACCGGATAGAGTGTTTCAATGCTGTGTCGCAAATTCTACATTTTCTTCCATGTTATTTTATTCGAATGGATCCAATTGTTTCTCTTGAAAAAAAATTTTGGTGTGTTTGATTTGTAAACTTGTATTATCTATTAAATCGAATTATTTTCCTATATACGGTCTAGTCTGGACCAGCACAACGCCGCGTACGTCTCAAAGGTTGCAAAGCCTGAGATGCGTACATAGCGGATTGGTGGCTACCAGTGGACTGGCTGGGGAACCTAATTCGTTGGTGGAACCTCGGCTAGATCATGGTTAGTTGTCTTCTTTGTGGCGTCTCCGAGCCGATATGTGGTTTGTCTGGCCGGTAAGACGATTTGGGGGCGTTACAATCGGACTATAAATATAAATAAACCTATATTTCACCCAAAAAAAAACCATAAAGAAAAATTATAGACCACCTCAAGGCAAAAACGAGCGACAACCAAAATTTAGAATTTTCTCTCTCCTATGAAACTCTCCATCTAATATACACAAAACAAGTGCAATCATCCTCATCATAAAAAGACCACACACGCATCAAAATGACATCGAGATCCAAATACCTTACCCCACAAATGACGAAGAATCAACATTGGCAAACTTGAGAAGTATGTACAATACTTTCTAGCATATCATGAAATATAAGTGAAAGAAGCAAGAATAAGGACGGCATGGTTCATCCAATTCCCCAACGCAGTTCAATTAAGAGAAAGTTGAAACGGTAGGACTATTCTTACATACTTCACAGTTACATATTACAATTTTCAAGTTAATTTCAACCTAAACACCGACATACTCATTGCCAATCTACGTACAAACATAAAAGAGAACACCAACAACAATAACAGAGGAAAAGGAAGAGTGCACTATTTGCTTGGAATCATTTAGAGGCCAAAATGATATCAACATACTAAAATGTAACCACATCTACCACCATAAATGTATAACCACTTGGTTTTATGCAAGGACAAATTGTCCTATATGTAGAGAACTAGATCTTTAAGTTATAATAAATAAAAAAATACAGAATCTACGCAATTATATAACAAATCAAATTAAATAGATGATAAAAAATTCGTGCATAGTGCAGACAAACCACTAATATGTTATATTTCTGGCTTTGACAAGAAAAAGTTGTGAGACGTTGCATTAGAAAACAAAAAGGTAATAAAAGATGAGAAATAATGAAAACCATCATCTTCAAGAAAAACAACAAGATATCTTCGTGCACTTTTGCATCATATATGAATATACACAAGAAATTTGGCTATAAGATTAAAAAAGTCAAAGAGTTACTTTTCAACTTACGAATGTAGGGAACGGGACACGATCTCTAGTGTGATGGTGTCTTATGCATTTAGAATTTACTATTGGCCGCTGCACTAAAATCACTTCACTTTAAGGTATGTTTTTTTATAGTAAATTTTTAATAATTAATAAGGGTAAAATTGTATTTTTAATAACTTAAAAAATATTATGTTTGGGAAATGCTTCATTTGAGAGCATTGAACTATAGAACATTTAAAAGTGGTCTATATTCCTACTCTTTTCTATGTTTTTTTTAAAAAACATGATTGGTTTTATAAAATCTATATACTCACTTATATACACTACCAATCAAGACCGTAATCAGCCCACCATATGTAGAGAAACGTCCAAACCTTTAGATGTATTGTTTATCGTACTCTATTTTTTCCTCTAATGACCTCTATCGAAATTGGCTGCTTTTATCCTTCAGCTTTATATGATCAGATTCTAATTGACGGGTTGGCTATTAATATAAGTATATATATGACTGATTGGTTCATAGCAAAGCCACCTTTTTATTGTTTGGTCTTTGGTGTAACGCATCAATCCAACCCACAAATAAGGAAGAGGAGTGAAACAAAAAATAAAGAGGCGTATATATAAAGGCGATTTATCATTTCATAACGTTTTTTTTTTTTTTTTTTGAAAAATGCAAATGAAAAGATGGTCCACAGGAAGGAAAACAAAAATTTCTAATTAAACTGAGACAATAAAAAAACTATATGTTTTAGAAATCTTAGAAAACAGAGGAAAATGTATCAATATATCATGAGGAGAGTTAATTACGCACATGTAGTGTCAATGTTGTCATGTCTTAAATGATGATGATAGAGTAGCAATGTGAAATTGAGCCAAAACTCCCTTGTAGGAATGGTATGAGCTGACAACCGTCAACCCCTATAAAAGTGGTGTAGATTGTGATTAGTACAAGTAGATCAATAGGAAAAGTAGTTATTAGGCAAATGTCATGTTAGAAAGGTTAGGCACATTTGATCGACGAATGTTTATTAGGCACATATCATATCATTTAATTAATATCATGAAGAAGGTTATTAGGCACCGCAGAAGTAGTCTCAATGTTGTCACATGTCTTATTGATTCTAGAGTAGGAATGTGAAATTGAGCCAAAGCTCAAAGTGGTGTAGATCTTGGAATGTGGTTATAGTACAAGTAGATTCATAGGGGAAAAAATAGTTTCTAATTCTTAGAGCTTAATCGGATAGATTATAGTTCACTAAAACTTTAATAAAATCAAGAAAATCAAAGAAAGGACAAACTATTTGAAAGAACCACCAAACGATGAAATATTTTTATTGATATATGAAATAATAAAGAAAGAGAGTTGCACAACGTTGGAAAGATCATGTGTGGCATCTTCCATACACGGAACCTTCGGCACTGTAACCGCGGATTTTTCCAGTCTTTATTTTCTATTTGTCAACTTTCATTTGAGTCTTTGTATTTTTTAACGATCATATGAGTCTTAATACTTTTTTCGACCATGTTGATAATTTATGCTTAGGTCATCATTAAAAATTTTGTTTCTTATTTTTTCATAATGAAAATTTTGTTTCTTCTCATTTTCACATCACTTATTTGATTCTTTCGCTGTTTTTAACCCATTATGAAATTTTGCGAGCAAGACTACATTTTTCTTTGTTTTCCCTTGTAAGCACCTAACCTATGTAGTATATTCTGGCTTCTAATCTATGTACACACCTAACCTAAAGGTATTTTAAAAAAAAAATCAAAATGGTGTACGCCATTATCTAATGAACTATTAATAATTATATGTTTTATTCTATGTGAATATGTGGATGTTGAACGTATTTATATACTATATTATAATCTAAGCGATGCGTGGGTTATGTCTGCATTTTTTTATGTAGACATTATTATAACTTAAAATATAATATGAAGTTTATATTCAATTATATATGAAATGCACATGCAGTTGTTAATATATGTCTTGGAAATAATCTTCATAATATATACTACGATTCAACTATAATATTAAAAAAAAATTGGACAAACAAAATATTATAATTTATACATGTTATTGAGTGCTTAATAGAATAGACATTATGAGATAGAGAGAGAAAAGTTAAAGTACACGTTACTAATTAAATATTTGTGATTAAAGCGTATCGTTAAAATTATTTAAACAATATGTTACCAGAGTATTAGGACCATTGTTTTAGTTACAGTAAATTCAATTATATTCATTTTCATTTCTGATTTTTTTTTGGGAAAACCTTAATTACTTTGATATGTGTCATCACCTAAAAGAAATTAACAAAACATAGTTTTATATATGATACGTCATTTAATTTTTTTTATTAAAATGATATCACAAAAAGTATCTTATACTTTAAGTTTAACTATTTTTAATATGAAAATTTAATATATATTTTATATTTTTTATTTCTAATCATTTTTAAATAAGTAGTATAATTAACAGAAAATAGTTTTCTGAAACTATTTTTTTCTGTTATTTCATGGGGTGAAAAAGCAATTATGTTATAATACCATTATGTTTTTTTATTTTTCTTTTACTACATATGTTTTAAAGGCAGTTAAATTGTAACTTAAAAAATATTTGAGTGGTATCTTAAAAAAAAATATATGGTTATTGAATACAGTGTGAGTTTTAATACATTAGAAAATCATCTATATTTTTAAATTAGTCTATCGTAAATTTATTTGGTTTCAGAAAATATTAATCAAGTACTCAAAATTAAAATAATGTATATTTAAGAAAATGTAGAAGGTTACTTGAAATAAAATATATTAAAGAAAACTTATTCTAAACATCACACACACCAAAAAAAAAAATGAAAAATATTAAGAAGAAATTTGAAAACGCTATTTGTATTAAAACAATTATAATAGTAATGGTAGATTGTAAAATTTAATTAAAATTATAAAGAATTATATTTCTGGATATATAATACACATATTTAAAAATTAGAGTAATCTTATGAGTTTGTAGATTTATGAGAATCAAAATAAAAGAACACTATATAGACCATAGTAGACTATGCATATTTTAAAGTAAAAAAATTATATGTGCACAAAATTTTTCTTTTGTCAAACAGTTAAAATAAAGTGTAATATTTGATGTTATAATATGATGTTTATGGATAAAACAAGTCCAACTATAAGTTTTATTACTAGGAAGCAAAACTTATTTGTAGTATATAACATGGTTAAAAAAACTTTCTGAGAACGAGTGCGTATATTCTCTAAAACAATTTACATCTACGTTAGTACGTAATGATCACTCAACCGATAAAGAAAAAGTAATGGAAGATAAAAATAGTTATGATATATCTTTATAATTAATATATTATAAGTGAGATAAAAGAATATGAAAATATAGTAGATCCAAGAGACGACGAATGTATATAAAATAATAAATAAATAATTAATTGTAAAATATGTTAAAAGAAATAGATAAGTTATGTATCACTTAATAAAATAAATTTAACATCTGTATGGATTAATATTTTCGTATTGAATAATTACAATTATATTCAACTGTTTGTATAAATAATTAAAAAATTATAGTCCCGTGCAACGCGCAGGTTATAAATCTAATATTATATACGATTTAATTAATTAATTATGTAAAATATGTTCCAATTGATTTAAAGTAATTTCTTAAAGTCTCCTAAGTTTTTTATTTAGAGGAAAAATGTTCTAGTGGCTTTGAAGTAATTTCACAACTTTCTTTAATTTGCTGCTTAGTGTTTCCAAACTCCCGAAGCTCATTAGCAGGTATTGTTTTGTCTAATTTGCCTCTATATATATTATGTGGTATCTCTAGTCATTGATATTCACACAGGCAAACAAAAAATGGATAAAAGATGGAGTCTTCAAGGTATGACTGCTCTTGTAACTGGTGGAGCCAGTGGAATCGGGTTCGTCTTTTTACTCTCTTGCTATATCATATTTTTGATACATCGTTCTGGATATATTTAAGATGTTGTTTAATATTTATATTCTCTTTTTGTGGAATGATTTAGGCATTCTATAGTAGAGGAGCTAGCAAGTTTTGGAGCCAGAATCCATGTATGCGATATATCTGAAACACTTCTCAATCAAAGGTTAAGCGAATGGGAAAATAAAGGGTTTCTAGTGAGTGGTTCAATTTGTGATGTATCCTCTCATTCCGAGAGGGAAACACTTATGCGAACCGTCTCAAAGTTGTTTGATGGCAAGCTGAACATTCTTGTAAGTTACCTTAAAGAACGAACATGCATATATATATTTTTTTTTTCGAACCATGCATATTCATCTACGGAACATACCTACATACTAAGTAAGACATATATAGTAGGATTTTTGTAACTCATTTTTGTTCAACATAGGTGAACAACGTTGGTGTAGCTCGTCCAAAGCCAACAATAGAATATGTGGCAGACGATTTCTCGTTCCATATTTCAACAAACCTGGAATCTGCTTATCATCTTAGCCAACTTTCACATCCTCTCCTTAAAGCTTCTGAATATGGAAGTATCATATTTATTTCTTCTGTTGGAGGAGTTGTATCAATGGAGTGCGGATCCATCTATAGTTCAACGAAAGGTACATACACTGGCTATTAATCAGTAGAGAGATTCTCAGTTATACTAGTGTATAATAGTATTGTAAATATATATATATATATATATATTTATAACATATAAATACGTTATTTTTATATATATGATTAAGAGAATTTTATATATGTGTATAATTTTTAAATGCTGTTTGGTAAAAACTGAATTAATGTTGAGTTATACGTTATTAAGTATTTAAGTTGTTTAATTAAGCTAGTGTTGTATGTCAAAATTAATAGTTAGAACTTACTGAGACATATCTTTGTTTTTAGGATCTCATCTTAAACCATATATGTATGAGATTTATAACATAGTAATTGATGCATCGATCGAGATATTTGGAAATACTTTTTGTCTAAACAACAAAAGTATAGGGGTTTTCATTCATATATAGTAACAAAATTACAGAGAGGTATTTGTTTGTATTAACATGACAAACAAGTACCTTGATGGATCACTAGTCTTACTCCAAAAGCTATCTCCAACGATTAATGGATCAGTTGTCCTAAGAAGCATAAAGTTTAGTCTTTGGATTCATAACCGTCTCGTAGTTTATCTTTTTCGTTTTGGTATGTGAAGGAGCTTTGAATCAACTGGCAAAAACTTTGGCGTGTGAATGGGCAAGAGATGGCATACGAACGAACTCTGTTGCTCCTAATTTTATCTATACTGCAATGTCTCAACCTGTAATTAATGACACTCTCCAGCTTTTTGTTTTTGGGCCCTTAATTCCAGTTAATATTATAAAGTTTTCATAATTTATGTCTTACAATCTTGTCAAAAATCAGGCTTTGGACGACGCCGGATACAAGAACAGTTTGTTTAGTAGAACTCCACTTGGTCGCGCTGGAGAGCCAAAAGAGGTTGCATCACTTGTGGCTTTTCTGTGTCTACCTGCAGCTTCATATATTACTGGTCAAATCATCTGTGTGGATGGAGGTCTCACTATCATGGTTTCTCCTATAAGCCACATGCTTGAGCCGAGACTTGTGTGTGCTGGTGACGCAGCGTACAAGAGTTATGATAAAATTGATCCATTCGAAACTATATTAAATAAATATGGAATATGTTCCTAATCTTTAATACCCAATATGGGGTATGGTGAATGTAAACATGTACAAGCAAGCCTTTGTCTTTCCTCTTGCTTTAAGTGTTAGGAATTTACAGCGTATGTTTGTCGACATATGAGTGCTCGAAAATCCCCTCTGATCTACTAATAAGGGGTTGAATGTATCACTTCATAATTCATCCAAACTCCAAATATATCAAATCATTATCTTCTAAGTTCTCACAAGCTTTCTACAAATTTTCTTAGAAGTTTTGTTTTCTCTTTCTTAACAACAAGAAATCTTCATACAATATTATCTTTTCATTTTACTCTGCACAAATGAAAAATGTAAGGTATCTATATTTTGACATAAAACTAAAATGCATAGTATGTTCCTAAGTAAAATAAGACAATAAGAAACTAATGTCTAATAAAAGAAAGGAAAGTCATTAAGGTTAGGTACATTTAGGGTCAACGCATGTTTTCATGTTTTATTTATGAAAGAGTAGGAAATGTGAAATTGAGCCAAAGCTCTCTTGTAGGAAAGGTATGAGCTGGCAAGTTCCACCACTATACAAATGGTGTAAATTCTTTTTTGGTGTGAGCAAGTGGTGGAAATTTTGGAATGTGGTAAAGAAATACATAGGAAAAAATAGGTTCGACCTCTTAGAGCTTAATGAGATAGAATATGGCCATGAATGGAATAGGATTTTTTATGGATCTTAGATTATTAATCTAGCTTTTAGTTTTAGTTTTGGGTTTTTGATTTTTGGGTTTTTAGTTTTAAGAGATTTTAATTTTTGGATGTAAACAAAATGTGGGCGAATTTACCAGATGACCAAAACAAAAAAAAAAAAATTAAGAATATAGCGCACTAGTGAAAGAAATTAAGTGAATAACTATGAGCTAATGTAAAGAGACAAGAAAGGGGTAATGTAAATGACACAACTAGCGAAAGTGACGGCATACAAGGTCAATGTTTTTTTAAATTTTCTTTACTTATTTGGATAAATAGTTCTTACCCCATTAAATTCTAATGTGATATACCTTTTCAACAAAATTAATTCAAACTTTGAATTTTATCTTAAAAAAGTAGAATATTAACTTGAATTTTTAAAATCGGATGCTGAAAACCTTAAATAATGAATAGTATTTATAATGAAATGGTATTGGAAAAAAAAATAGTATACAACACAAATAACTCAAATAGAATTAAACAAAACAAAAATAAGTGCTATACCCTAAAAGATACAATATAACACAGCTAAACAACCAAGTAAGCGCCAAACGTAAGAGATATAATGTAAACACCGAATTAAACGCATAACAAAGAAAAAATGTACGCAATTTAAAGTGATACAACATAGGCAACCAAAAAACGTGTTAAACGATAGTGGTGACGAAAATGATAACAATGACTATGGTAGTAGAATAATGTTTATTTACAACACTTAAATGAAATAGTATAGAAAATAAATAGTATGAATAAAACGTTAATGGTAGTGGTAATGACCGTATGGTGGTGTTACTTGTGGTTGTTATACTAAAAAGATTTTGTATCCTTAAAATATTTAACATATGCAACCCAAATGATCAAATTAAATTCACACCAAAAAAATTGATATACCCTAAAGGATACAACTTAGGCAACCAAAGCAAACGAGTTAACCGCGTGGAGCAAAAATATAACATATAATCATTTAGATATTTTTAATTATAACTAAATTTATGTAGGTATGCAACTAAAATAAATATGAACTTGAGAATAATATTAAAAGTGGAATATTACTAATAACATATAAATCGTTTAGGTATTTTCAATTGCTGTGTTCTATATAGTACGAATAATTATTTTATTTTAGTTATATATTAGGTTTTATAATATTCAAAATCTTAAGATAAACTTTCTAAGTGAGATTGTGAAATATAATTAGTATGAGTTTTGAAATATTACTGAAAAATATAATAAGTAAAAATTAAATGAGAATAGTAAAATAAATAGAAAAAGGAAACGGAAAGAGAAGAATATATATATATTTATATATATGTATAAGGGAGGAAGAGAAGATGTCCAAGTAAGGAAGAGAGAAGTAAAGACAATGGCAACTGTTACTTATGCAACAAGGATATAGTTGTTATTATTTTAGATAATACAAGGTATATAATAGTTAGATGGTTAGAATGGTTACTCATTTTATTATAATTTTTTTTTGGGCTATTCTTGCCAGTTTCCCAAAAATATTTACGTAAGGGAACAGACAAAAAAAAAAAAAGAAATCATAAATTTTTCTTAGAATCTCTAGTTAAATGGATTCTAGTTTTTGTTAATATTTGTAATTAAAAGTTAAAAACTGGTTTTCTTATTTTTAGGGTATATAAGTGTAACCTCCGCGAACCGGATTTTAGGTTGGAGCTTCGATCAATATCAAGGATGGGCATCGATCGATGCAACTGTGTGGTTCGGGTTACTTTCAATGTCTCCGGTTTGGCGTTGTTTAAGAGGAGAACCCTAGGGCTTGCTTATAAAAGAGAGTTCGAGGCCTAGAATGTGGTTTAGCCGTTTGTCGTTTCTGAAATTGAGAGAAAGAGAAATTTCCGTAGAAACATTATGTGAGCCTTATGTGCCTGTTTCTGGAGGGTTATGTCCGTGGGAGTGGAGATCCAGGGCAAAAGGCGAGAGAGAAGCGACTAGTGGTGTGATTTTTGTCTTGGTTGTTTCAAAATCGTCATGTTTAAGTGGTGAGTGTGGGACATGACTTATCTAAGCGATTAGATGTGTGTTTTCTGTCTTTTTGCTTGTGTGCTTGTTTGTGCTTGGTTGATGTGGTGGTTGCGGCCTGTTGAGGTCGCATTTGGCATCACAAACGATGTGGCGTCGGTTAGAGCCAAGGGAAGTCGAGAGATATCGTTTTCGGCGATGATTCGCGTGACTGCATCGATCGACGCAAGGAGTTCGTCGGTCGACGTAGTTGGGGATTTTGTGGAAACGCGAGATTATGTTGATCGATGCAAGGAGTGCGTCGGTCAATCGATGCAAGGGGTGCGTAGATCGATGCAAGGGGTGCGTAGATCGACGCAAGGTCGATCGTGACGACGAGGAGTGTCGTTTGACACATGTGATGACAAGGAGTGTATTTTTTGTGTTTGTTTTTTTTGCTTGTTTGTATAGCCCAATAGATCGGAGGATCGCCTCACTGAGTATTTGTGATAATAATCACGCATCTCAATTGTTGTTTGTGATGCAGGTAAAGGCAAAGTGTGATAGTGGAATCAAGGCGATGAAGAGGAGGATGTTCTATTAGCTCGCTTGATTGGAGTCTGGCTTCTGTTAGGTTGAGATAGTTGGGTCATTAGGATATTGTTAGGATGCTGGTTTATTATTCTTGACAATGCTGATGTTTTGTTGTTTGTTTATTGGTTTATTAGTTATAGGCTTAATTGGAGTATTGTTAGTTTGTTTTCATTTATTTTTGCGTTTGTATTGATTGGGATAAAGATGTTAGTGAGTTTTAGATCACTAGTTTAATTTATATTGAAAAGTGGGTCGGGTCTTTCCAGTTTGGTATTAGAGCCCTAACGGTTCTAGGTACAGGTTCATTGTTTTTTCCGTTGTTGATATTAAGATTTGCATGCCTTTATCGATTATGTGAGTTAGTCGATTGTGTGTGACATGGGGTCCTAGAACATCCTCTTCGAGGCTTCAAGGAGATTTCATGGTATGTTGTGTTCTTTGTTTAGTTTTGGTTTGTTTTTTAGCATTCTGTTCATGGTAGTACATATAGCTAGAGGTGGTGCTGTTTCTGGTCGTAGACGCGGACGTGGCCGTGAATGTGAAGGTGGTTGTGGTAGGGGCAAAGGTAGAGGCCCAGTTGCTAGTGAGAACATGGATCATAGTGAGTCGTGGTAAGGGCTGAGGGCGTCAGTGAGTCGCAAGTATGTTAGGAGGGGTCGGTGGGTGTGACTGGTAGTGGTACCCATTGGACCGTAGGCGCCGGTGGAACCGGTGTGGGCAGTGTCCGAGTCAGGTTGGCCGGTGCTGCTGTGATTCTAGGTGTGGGGGTCACAACAGATGGAGCCCATGGTGGAGATATAAGCATTGTGGACTTGTTGGCGGGGGTGTTGGAGCGGTGCTGGGAATTGTTCTAACGCAAACTCCTGTTGTGCCGCCTGTGTCAGCGGAAGTGCAGCAGCCCAGTGGTTGCATGTGCAGGAGCTCATTCTTCGTATATCACTATGTTGGGGGAGATGTGTAGGATCGGTATGGTTCAGTTCTCGAGTGGTACCGATCCTACTGTGGCTGATGCATGAAGGGGTTCAACCGCAAATATTTCCCTCAAGATGCATTAGACCGTCTGGATGTGTAGTTCCTGCAGTTGTCGTAGGGGACTCGGTCGGAACGTGAGTTGGATATGGAGTTCAGCTGACTCTTGGTGTATGAGGACCGAGCGATGGAGTGTGAGGAATCTCAGGTCAAGAGGTTCATGAGAGCGTATCGTGATGATTTGAGGGTAGATTGCAGTGGCCGGAGTTAACCACAAGGGCAGAGTTGGTTGAAACCGCAGCTGAGATCGAGGAGGACATCTGGACAGAGGTCGTGACCCAGTGTTGGTCAGGCCAGCAGTTCAACCGAGGAAGGCTCAATATCATGGATGTTGTGGCTAGGGCGACAAGCCTGCGAAGGAAACTAACAAGAAGTGGGAGGCTACGCAGAGGCCAAGTGGTACAGGATGCTACGGGTGCGGTAGCATGGATCACAAGGTGGCGAGCTGTCCCAAGAGGAGGGCTCTGACATAAGCTCAGACGGTGGTTCGTGTGTGTTACCACTGCAGGGAACCTGAGCACATTAAGCTCAAGTGTCCTAAGTTGCAGCCAAATAGCGGTGGCAGCGGTACAGCTTGGATTACAGCCGATGGCACGGATCAAGCAGACGCCGCGGGTGTACTCGACCGTAGAGACCAATGGGACCAGTGTCGGTGCGATCACATATATAACTTCTGAGACTCAAACTTAGTAAATTTTCAGTAGTCTAGATAATATGTTAGCCTGTAACAAATGTTATGGTTCTTAGCACATGAGGTTTATGTAGGGACCTTATTGGTCTGTGGGTTTAAGTTCCACGTCTTGTTTAAATCTGGAGCAACTCATTATTGCATTACCTAAGAGTCGCAGGAGACGAGTTTCTGAGGGTGCTTGGACGGGCAAGAGGAGTTGATATTCAGATTAAAGGAGAGTAGATGCCAGTGGATTTAATTATCAGTCCCATGGAGTTGTATAATGTTATTTTAGATATGGATTGGTTGCATCGTCACATAGTACATCTGGATTGTCATCGGGGTAGGGTGGCTTTTGAGTGTCCAGAGGGAAGTTGGTATTTGAGGAAGTGAGACCTCCTTCGGGGAGTCTCGTGATCTCGTCCATGTAGGCAGGGAAGATGACCAAGAAGGGACGTGAGGCCTACTGATGTTAGCGTCAGACAGGAAGCCGACCAAGACACACCGGACACGACTGAGACGCTGACAAGATGCACCGGACGCGGCCAAGACACCTACTTCGAAAGTGGCAAAGGCACCAATAGTTCTCCCGGGAGCCACGACTCGATCAAGGAGCTCAGCAAAGGCGTCCAAGCAGCGTATCAACCTCTTCGTTCGATCATTCTTCCAGCACAAGCCGACCAACGAAGAGTTCGAAGGTTCAGTCCGCATGGCCTTCACTCTTACCCAAGAGTGAAGGCAACCAAAGTCACTAAGGTGAGGATTTGTACTCTTTTTCCTCACTCCGGGTTTTTCCCATTGGGTTTACGGATGAGGTTTTAACAAGGCAGGGAGCCTAGTGCAAAACGTCTAAGGTTAAGTCACTTCCCGCATCAAGGCCAAGGCGGTTATCTTTCTTTCCTTTTGCTGAGCGTTTTAATTTGAACTTGGAATATTCTCTTTTGATCGTTGAGAGTGTTTTGTGGCTAAGCTTGTTGGTCAAAGGAGGCGACGTGTTCTATTTGCAAAGAGAACACGTCAAAGGACGATGTGCGGACCAAGATGAGTTCGCGTGTCCTTAAGCCCCTTCCTTAACCTAGCTATTTAAACCCCTCTTAGCTCTTTGTAGTCCTTAGACTTGATTGAAAATAAAACTTTTCTCAAAGAGAGATTCTTTGATCTTGTCTCACCCCTTTCTTTAGTTCAATATGGGATTGCTCTAAGAGAGAACCCTAGCGACTCCAAACCGGGTTTGTCGTCGTTATCTTGGCCATATCGAGAGGAGAGCCAAACCTCTCGTGTCGTCAACTCGATCCATCCTTCATTTCCCATCGCCTTGTTTCCATAACGCAACCATCGCTAGCCGTTCCGCATCCGACCCATCCGTACCGCATCCGTTCGACCTGATCATGGTTTCACGACCGTTCTCTCAATCGGTCCGTTGGAATCTCATCATATTCCGTTTCCCTCGTTTGATTTGTCTCTAATTTCGATTCCTCAAAACCTTGTCCGAGGAAAGTTTTCGTCCATCTTGCTCTGTCCGAAGATGCTTCTTCCGACTGTTCCACAACCGCGACCTTTGGTCACATCACCTACGGTCCATTCCAATAACCTCCTCCCAAATTAGTCCAAATTCCAAATAACCCTCAGCAGGCCCAAACAAAAAATATTACCCAACAAGAAAACCTAGCCCCCAATACGCAAACCACAAATCAATCGGTTACTCGATCGAAGGATACTACCTCTTCTTCCACCATGCTGACTGATACTTTCTCTTTCTCCTCATCCATTCAACCACCGTCGACGAATCTAGTGCGTCCACCAAATCCGGCTAACACACATCCCACGTCAACACGTGCCAAGGGTGCTATTGCAAAACCAAATAAGCGATATCTACTCATGGCTATTCTTGCCTCGTCTCATTTATCGGAACCTCGTATGGCTGTTCAAGCATTCAAAGATGAACGGTGGCGGTGCGCTTGCACTGATGAAATCAATGCCCATCTTCATGAGCGTACTTTGGATCTCGTTCCCCCACCTCCAAAGAATGTCACCATTGCTGGCTGACAATGGATTTTCACGACCAAGTATAATGTGGATGGTTAGATAAACTGGTACAAAGCTGGGTTAGTTGCCAATGGGTACAACAACAGCCTCTAATAGATTATGTAGAGATTTTTAGTCATGTTATCAAAATAACAACAACAACGATCAGGGTTGTGTTTAACGTTGCGGTAGACTGTGGCTGGCCGATTCATCTACTAGATGTCAACAATGCTTTCTTACAATATAAGCTAGCTGATGAGATATATATGTCCGAACCTTCTAGTTTTATTGATCAAGTCAGACTTCATTATATTTGCAAACTACGAAAGACAATCTATGGGCTCAAGCAAGCGCCTTGAGTGTGGTACATTGAGTTGCGGACATATCTTCTTGCTACCGGTTTTTACAACTTTGTTGATGACACATTACTGTTTATCTTGTGCCAAGGCCGATCCATTTTCTACATGTCGGTGTATGTGGATGATATTATTGTCACTGGTAATGATAATGTTCTTCTCAATTGCACTCTTGATGCCTTGGGGAAACAAATTCTCCGTTAATGCTCACGAGGACTTGTCTTACTTTCTGGGAACTGAAGTTACACATATGGTCACGGGTTTACATCTCAATCAACGCAAATATATTCTTGATCTTCTAGGACGAACCAACATGCTACAGGCTAAACCGGTCACCAAACCAATGGCAGTTACACCAAAACTAACTCTTCATTCGGGCACTCGCCTATTAGATCCAACTGAATATCGAAGCACTATTGGGAGTCTTCAGTACTTGGCATTCACTCGTCCGGATATTTCATATGCAGTCAATCGATCGTCACAGTTTATGCATGCTCCTACATCAACTCATTGGCAGGCGGTCAAACATGTTTTACGGTATCAATAGGGCATAAACACGCATGGTATTTTCTTCAAACGCAATAATCCTAACACACTTTATGCATATCCTAATTCAGATTGGGCAGGAGACTCGAATGACTATGTTCACTAATGCATATGTTGTCTACCTTGGTCATAATCCTATATCATGATCATCTAAAAACCAGAAGGACATGGCCCGTTCTTCCACAAAGGCAAAGTATCGTTTGGTCGTTATACCTCTTCAGAGCTCACCTGGATATGTTCGTTATTTTCAAGAACTTGGCATTGCTTTACCAACGACTCCAACAGTATATTCTGACAATATGGGAGGTACATATCTTTGTGCAAATTCGGTCTTCCATTCTAGGATGAAACACATAGTTTTAGATTACCACTTCATTTGTAGTCAAGTTCAGTCTGGAGCTCTTTGAGTTGTACATGTCTCCAAATGGCTCACATGTCTCTAATGCGTTTGAAGAAATAGAGCACGTCCAATCTTATTCGCTGCCACACACAAAGAAAAGAGTTGGTTTAAGACATATTAATCTTGGTATTTCGGGTTTGGCATCTTTGCTCGGTTTTTGTCGTTGGTTAGTCTGAAATGTTGTCTGAAGATGCAAACATATGACATAATCGTTGTACTAGTTACAAGTAGGACAAGAAGTAATACAGGCGAACAATGAAGAGCCAAATATGGAAATAAATCATGACTGCTTATGTTCGAATCAAGAAGGAAGATTACAAGAGTAGGAATCTTGGAGAAGAGTCTAGAAGCTTTAAGTCTTTCTTTTATAAAGGGAAAAAGAAATCTAAAGAAGATAGACAATTTCTTATTCCTCAAAGAACAAGGAAATTGTCAATTCCTATTAGTGTTAGAATAAGAAAAATGTCTGTTGTATGGCTCATCCTTATTAGTATAAATAGGGTGCTTGGCCTCAGAGAAAAGGTAGAGATTTAGAGTTTAAGACTTTCTAGCAATTGAATGTTTAAGCTTAAGAAAAATAGCTTAGATTCAAAGAGAGCTGAGGGGTTTTGAGAGAGGTTTTTGATCAAGTTTGTGATCTAAGAACTTGAGATTGAGAGAATAGAAAAAATTTTAAAAGAAAGAGTTGTAAACATATTTTCTATTAATCAAAAAAGTGTTTTGAGAAAACTCCTGTATTAAATGTTGATTTAGTTTATGTACCAATAAATCTTACACTTTCATTGTCTCATAGATTCCTTTCTCCATTTCAGCGTTTATGTACCAATAAATCTTACACTTTCATTGTCTCATAGATTCCTTTCTCCATTTCAGCACAGCTTTGCTATGATTCGTAAAACATGGACATTTTTCCTTGATGGAAACTTAAGATCATCCTTCTTCATCCACTCGCTCAAAGTACTGATCTGCCATGCTATCCTTCATGTCCTCTAGTTGCCTTGGCTCCCACTATAATTTCATCAATAAAACATTATATTAAAAAAATATGACACAACAACAAATATTATTGGAACCCACAAAGTGGTGGCTTAGTAGTAGTAGTACAAGGGGATTAGTTCTTTTGTACTAAATGGAGAGATTTGTCAAACCTTTGGGTTCCTATCTTTGTCTACCAATATGGCTCTACACCTCTGCATAAGACACGTTTTTTTGTAATTATGGTCTACAACAAGGACAGTTTCAAGATGAAGATAAAATTAGAAAAGCTGAAAAAACCTCCTCAAAGTCTCTGCTTATATCTTCCTTCATCACATTACACACCATTCTATACTCACAAAAAAAGACACACTGCCCTACCCCTTTGCAATCTCCTTCTCTTATTTGAAATTTATACACAAATTTATCTCTATCTCATCACTGCGTGTGAAACATTCTGGAACTAACCGATCTAAGAGAGACTTTAAGACTTGATGGTGAAGCCTTCTTTAATGCACGAATGGTAGTTGAGATCTAATCATTTGGTTCCTGAGTGGCCTCTCTCTCCTAACTAACAAATACGAATATACGATGGTAGAGTGCATCGTCAAAAGGTAAATTAGGATATTTAATCAGTATACTATTTGACTTACAAGTGCAGATATGATTTCTTCGATAGTTCTTCTAGAGAAGCACCTATCAATAACATTCAACTTGCGTAAAAAAAAACGAATAACGGAAAGATAAGAAATAGTTTACACAAACTAAAAGCAAAGCAAATTGAAACTGTGAAGAGGGTCCGGTGACGCTGGGTAGAGTAGAGCGAATGATATGTTGGGGGCTACCATAACTTGGTTGGTTAAAAATGAATACGGACGGGGTTTCTCATGGTAATCCCGGTCCAGCGACAGCAGAGGGTGTATTGCGAGATGAGAAAGGAGATTGGCAGGGTGGTTTTGCGCTTAATATTGGGAGATGTTCAGCCCTGTTAGCAAAAATTGTGGGAGTTTACTATGGGATGTGCATGGCTTGGGATCAAAGAGCAGATCGGGTAGACTTGGAGTTTGATTTAGAGATTGTGGTGGGGTTTCTTAAGACAAGGATAAGTGAATATCATATGTTGCCTTTTCTTATAGCTTGTGCCATGGTTTTGTTTCAAGTGACTGGATAGTCCGTATTTCCATGTGTATAGGAAAACTATTTGTTTAGTCAATGGATTAGCGAACTATGTGTTTTCACTACCGTTAGATTTTCATGCTTTTTCTGCTCCAGACTTTCTTGTTCCTCTTTTGAGAGATAATCTTCAAAGACCTTCACGTAGTCTAAAAATAAGTTCATAATTTTTTTGAAATATTAATAAATTACGGGAGGCTTTTACTGCCAGGTATTTCAGCAAAATAAAATGTGGAGTAGAGTTTATGGCAGCAATCTTCATCTGATATGTCCGCGTGGATGATGTACATCATGTATTGACAAATCTCGATAAATGTCTGGACAAGTAGGGGATGATCATAGATTCATTGACTATGAAAAGAGGTGGCAATTTGTGTCGAAGTTTGCTGCTATGCCAACGAGAATTCACCATAATTTTGAAATTGTTTTGCTATAAAAATTTGAAATTCAAAATAATCTACACTGCAATAATATTCAGCAGTTTCGTTTCAAATTTAAAGTTTAGATTTTACTTTTTAAGGTTAAGGTTTAAATGAAGAGAGTTAGAAGTTTGAATTTTTACTATTCTGTAAGTTTTACAAATTTACCCAACTCTTATATTTAGGGATGTATTCAACTTGACATTTTAAGTGATTTGTGTATAATTTACAAATCATATGTTATTCAATCATGAATTTTAAAAAAACTCCTGAAATCCACTGTTATTGAATTAATGATTTAACAATACATATATATTAACTGGGAAGTATTTTGTTGAAAATGATGATGTGTCATCGCTAGAGCGATTTGAAGATATAATTGCAGTTAAGCATCTCAAGATAAAAGTGATTACAAAAACAAGTCTTTCGATTTATTAAATATGCCACTAAAATATATAAGGAACTGTTTCTTTCATTATTATTTACATAACTATGTCATTATATAAGCTGTTTTTTTGTATTAGTTTTTAAAAATGAAAGACTTAATCAACTATTTAAACCAGAAATATAGTTAATTATTTATTATCATTTTCATAAAATAATTAATTATTAAAACTAAAATACATTTCAGAAACTATTAAAAAGTTATTCATCTATTTAAATTTTTGAAATGCAAAACGTAGTCTCCAATTTAAAATTAATCTGATGACTATTAAAGTATATATAAAAATTAATTATCACAAATAACATTTCGTAAATAATTTTAAATTTATTCACCAATTAAATTTTTTGAAGACAAACATATGTCGCCTATTTAAAAATTGCAATGAAAATTCAAATATATTTAAAATTTTATCAAAAAATAACTACCACAATAATCATATTAATAAGATATTGACTTTTTAATAATATAATAATAAATGATGATTCAACGATTTTAACATGGTATTGAATTTTTTAAATCCCATACATTCACTTTTCCATATAAATTTTCACCACTACTACACTATTTTTTTTATTTACCATTTTTATATATTTTATCATGGTATTTTTAAAATTATAATTAATTTTAATTGATTAGTCTAAAAACATTGTTTTTTTATTTAATGGCATATCGATATAGATAATAATGTGAAATATAAAATATATGAATTTGATTTTAAAAACACACAAAAAAAAAAAAACAGATTACCATAACTGATAACAAAGCAGCAGCCGCTGTTGTTCTCGGCCAACGTCTGGTTGCTTATAGCCCCGGATTTGTGCCTTCTTTGTTTATAATTGCTTTTTCTTCTCGCCTATGTCCTTGTCTGGCCTTTGATTGACTTCTTTTGCTGATTCGGTGGAGTCTCTCCTTTCCTTTGAAGATCCAAATCTGATCCGTTTTGATGCTCGGTGGTGCTTAATCGAGGGGTTTCTTATTACAGGAAGGTGGGTTTGATTCTCAGGCTCATTATCGATCTCATTCTCACCAAGTTAAGCTTGTTTGGTATATCCCCTGTTTCCTTGATGGTGGCTTTAGTATTGTTTGTGGGATTAGTATATTTGTTTGTTGGGTCTCAGGTTCCTTTGTTTAGAGGTCTTTCTAGGAATTGTATGGCGTGGCCATGGTTTCCTTTAAGGTTCTTTGGTGGTATGACAGGCTTTAATTGTTGGATGTGGCTTGGGTTTTGGTTTTGATCTTGGATCTTTTCTCTACCTCTGCTTTGAGTCCTCTTGCTGATTTGTGGTTGTGATTTTCTTTGGGTTCGTTCTCGGTGTGAGCCATTTGGATGGTATTTTGTTGCTGAGTCACCTTCTAGCCTCTCTTTGAGTTTCCTTGTGAAGTTTTGGAGTTAGGTTTTAGACAAAGCAGTGGAATCGTTCTTTAGTTCTTCTCTTGCGAGGATGTCACCAGTTTTATGTCTGTAGGTGGCTAAACTGAATCGACGAGTGTCTATGTGTAAGAGCAGTTGATCTTGCGTGGTTCGTCTCCAGTCGTTTTCAAGGTTTGTCTTTGTCCCTAGGGTTTCCTGCTCTCATCGCTTGACTGGTGAGGTGCTTGGTAGTTGTACTTGTGTCTCTGGTCGTGTTGGTATCTTGTTTCCTCTATGTGGATTTGCTTCTGTTTGGCATCTGTGGTGAGGTCTATCCGGCTTTATTGGTGCTTCCGACGCATAATGTTCTCTAGAGAAGCTATGGGGGAGTCTCTCGTGCCTTTGTACAATTATAGTGTTTAGGTTTCATCTTCTCCAGAACATTTGTAGCATTTGTTTTTAAATCAGTTTCCCCGATCTTTTGGGGCATACCTTCTCTATTTTAAGCTAATGACTTTAGGGACGTTCAGTAGTCCGCCAGCTCTTGTAATTTCAACTTGTATACTTCCTTGGATTCATTAATAAAATTCAGATGACAAAAAAATATAAGTCGTTTTCGTAATTATGAATAACGTTGCGTCCATATTGCCCAAGTCCAATTTTCATTTTCATCCACAAACGAAAAAACTGGAATAGTAGTGAAACACAAGTTGGACATGTCGTTTGTGGAATGTCCAAATCATTCATTCAAATTTCAATACAAAAAAACAAATCGAACTGTAATTTGTCGAATGTGTTTAGCCAATTTCAATATTTTTTTTACACTAATTCTGATTTTTATTTTTAGATGTAAATTCTGAAATTCAAAAATAGTTCAGTTTAGAATTGATGGTTTAAATTTCATTTTAGGATTTAAAAACTAGGAATTAAGATTTCAAGGTTTAAATTTGGACTGTTTTGATAATCTTAATAAATTTGCGGCGTTATCGCCCAATTCTCTTTTCTATATCATCTAGAAAGAAATATGAAATGATAAAAAAAAAAAAAGTAATGGATATGAAAGTTCTGAAAAAAGTTTTGCGTTTACTTTGACCTGACTAGTCAACGTTTCTGGTTATAAAAAGCATCCTCTGTTTAACTCTAATCTACAACAGTCGCAGACAGAACAAAACACGCAACTATGTCTTCGTGCGCCACTTTCATCTTCCTTGTCCTTTTATCCATTCTCACTTGCTTCAGAGCTTCAGCGCAAAACCTTTCTCTGTTCATACTATTTTTGTCCAAACACGACAACGTATTCAAGGAACAGCACTTACGACACCAACCTCAAAACAGTTTTGACTTCCTTCTCTTCCAGCAGCGCTTTATACTCCACCGGATTAAAACGCCACAGCGGGTCAAGCTCCCGACAGGGTCACCGGACTTTTCCTATGCCGCGGAGATGTCTCGTCAGAAGTTTGCCGTAACTGCGTCGCCTTTGCAGTCAACGAATCTTTAACTCGGTGTCCGAATCAGAGAGAGGCCGTGCTTTATTACGATGAGTGTATGCTCAGATACTCTCACCGCAATATTCTTTCGACCCTTAGAACCGATGGTGGATATACCTTGGCTAACCTCAATAATATTCCACGTGACCAACAAGACAGGTTCAGAGAGTTGGTATTGTCCACCCTGAACCAAGCAGCAACCAAAGCCGTGGATAGTTCCCGAAAATTCGATGCGAGAAATGCCAATTTTACTGCGTTGCAGACTTTGTACGGACTTGTTCAGTGCACTCCTGATTTGACGAGACAAGACTGTTTGCGTTGTCTACAGACGTCCATCAATCAGTTACCTACTGAAAGAATTGGGGCTAGACTTCTTTTGCCAAGCTGTGGTTCAAGATACGAGCTTTACCCGTTTTACAACGAATCCCCCGTTCGAACATAAACCACCACCTGATGTGACTACACAAAGCACCGATGAAAACTATTTAGATATCATATGCAGTTAACCTCCACCGCTCATTTTATTTTAATGTAGCAAATAATGTTATGCTTCTATATAAGTGTTAGGAGAAAACCCACGTTTCCAGTTTTCTGATTTCATGTTTGTAGGAGTTTTAATCCAATATAAATTGAAAAGTAAACAAGAAATAAATGCAAAGGGGAAAAATGCCAAAAAAACCTTTGTTATTTTTATTTGGACGTTTAATACCCAATAGTTTTGGATTGGAATAAAAATACATCAAATAATAAAAACGTGTCATTTAAAACCCAAAATAATAAGTTTTGTTATTCTCATACCCACGATTTTTGAACAAAACTAAAATTCCAATTTTATCCTGGTTATCTAATTAATTATTAATTCTTAATAGATTTTTTTTGGTTTTCTGCTAACCATATCAAACCGGTAATTAACCTAGATTATCTTTACCACCGAGCAATCTCGCCGTATTTCCAGCAGTCGTCGTACGCGGCGGCACGTCCTTCAAAACCACCAACCCAGCATCAATCTTAGCTACCTCTCCAATCGTGATATTCCCCAAAATACATGTCCCAACTCCAATCAGAACTCCATCTCTAAGCGTAACTTTGTGGAGAATCAAAACGTTGTTCCAACAACCACCGTCTCTCCGATCACGATAGCTGTAGCATGGTCAAGCAAAATCCCAGCAAAATTAACAGCGAAGGATTCAGAGATTCTGTTCTGAATCAACAAAGCAAGGATTTTGCAGTCTTGGGTCCAAAGCTCAAGAGCAATTCGATGCACTTGACAAGCGAGGATGCCCTTAAAATGGAGGAAACAATGAACGTAACAATGAAACAAGACCGAATCTCATTAAAAACTAATTCTTGAACAGTGGTATCTATCTATTATTGTATTTCGAAACAGTAATTCAAAATTCTCGAGTTTATTTAAATATTTTTGTGTATGGTCTCATACTGTTCAGGTACTAAAAATATCAACAAATAAGATGAATATAACAAACGAGTAACACCAAATTAAGATGAATACATTCTCAGAGAATGCACCAACACCTACTGATGAACAGCCAGGTCCTGTAAGAATCAACAATTTATTTTATATTTATTACTGATATTTAAGTTTCAAATGTGTAATAAAGGATGAAAGATGCTAATATTTTAACCTCCATCGAGCCAGAGGACGAGAGGTTTAGAGATGGGTTTGGTTTCAGCTTCAGCCAAGTAGTAAAGCAGAGCTCTCTGTTTCTTCTCATCAACGGTGACATAACCAGAGTACTGCTGAAACCCGACTTGTGGTTGACCGGGTAAACGGGTGATCCGATTGGCCCGGGACAGAACAGTTGAGCTGACTAAACTGAGAGTTTGAAGAAATAGGATTAGCGCAGTCGCGACTGTTGGACATTGCAGGAGAGACATCGTAGTAGTTCTTCTTCACCAAGTCAATAGAGAAGGAAGAGAAGAGAGAGATATGACTTTTGTGGGTTTGTTTCCGGCGAGATTGCTCGGTGGTAAAAATAATCTGGATTAATTACCGGTTTGATATGGTTAACAGAAAAAAAAAAAATTCAATTAAAAATTAATAATTAATTAGATAACCAGGGTAAAATTGGAATTTTAGTTTTGTTGAAAAATCGTGGGTATAAGAATAACAAAACTTATTATTTTTTTAAATGACACATTTTTATTATTTGGTGTATTTTTATTCCAATCCAAAACCATTGAGTATTAAACGTCCAAATAAAATAACATAATTTTTCCTTTTCTAAGAAAGTGTTTTTGGCCATTTTCGTTTGTATATTTAAATGGTGCATTCATATGCAGTATCTAAATGGTGTTTATTTCAGTTTTTTTTTTTTTTTTTTTTTTGCATGTAACTATTGCATTTAAATGCAATTTTGTTTGTTTGTGAATTTGTATTTGCATTTGGAAAACGTTTACCTATTCTCATTGCTGTATTATTTGGTTCTTCTCTACCCGATATTGTTAAGTCTCATGACAGTGTCTCAAAGCGGCCTTATTACCAAGGAAAATTCAGGGAACAAAGGGGTGGCCAGTTCACAGAGACTGACTATTTCAGTGCCACACTTTGAAAACACCGAGCTAATCGAAGGTTACTGGAAATGATGTAAGTGTTTAGACTAAAGTGAAAATTTTTGGTGAACTGTTCGGTGGAATAAGTGATTTTAGTTTTCCATTTACTTAGATTCTATCTTAGCATTTATCAAATGGACACTAATCTCTTATACCTTATTTTATCAAAATAACAAAATTACAAACTCATTTTTAATAATAGTTTAGAAAACTGTGCTTACGTTCTATTAAAATATGGACATAATAGGCAAATACATACGTTTTAAAAACATAATTTGAAAAGTAGCATGTTTACTATTTACAATTGGCAAAATAGACACTCAACACTATGTGACACTGTTTTGTTTACATTCAACCCCTCACCTATATATTATATTTATGAATGATGCCATTGAAATTATTAGTTTTTTCCTTCTTTTGTATACAATTGGAAAAGTAGTATATTTCCTCCGATCTCTCTTCCTCTCTCATCATCTCTTCTCTTACAATTGAAATTAATGTTTTTTGGACAATATTTTTTGTACAACTCAGTAAGTATACAATATTCTCTTACAAATTTTTTAATTTAAAGATGCATAAACATATATAAATTTTTATTTCAAATCATTAAAGACATACACAAATATTGTTGGATTGTTTGAATCTATCCAATATGCTGGATGATTTAATCCGTACTCAAATATTAGTGGATGGTGTGAATCAATCCCACATGCTGGATGGTTTAACTTTAAACCGTAAACAAATATTGTTGGACGGTTTGAATCTATCTAATATGTTGGATGACTTAAACCGTACACAAATATTGCTGCACGATTTGAATATATCTAACATGCTGAATGATTTAAACTGTACAACTTATTAAGTGTACAGATGTAATAATCCGTACACACATTTTTATCCGTACAGCTCATTTAGTGTACAATTGTATATTTGAAAAATAATTGTAACATATATATATATATGTCAACATAAATCCGTACAACTGAATTTGTGTATTCTTCTGTACACCTAATGAATTGTACGGATGTGTTTTTGTGCAACCACCATTTTGTAATTTTACATCATTACACTCTACTTCACTCTCTCATCTATCTTACTTCTTTTCTATTAAAGAAATAGTAAAAAGCACATAATTCTCTTATTATAAATAGTAAATTTATAAGTGTATATAAATATATATTATATTTTGTATACCATTTTAGCTTTACAAATACATCTATACAGTAAATGAGCTGTACGGATTTATATATACAGTACACCTAATGCGATGTACGGATTACATCTCTATACCTACTAAACTGTAGAAAAAAAAATATGAAATGTATTTAAAATTATCAAACAAAATGCATATCAAATAATAGAGAAAAAAACATAGATTTTTGTGTATCTAAAACATAAAAAAAAAAAAAAAAATTACAACAACTAGTTCTTTAGTTTTTAGAAGTTAGGGGTTATGTTTAAAAATAAAATAAAATATATGGTGGAGGTTTTCTAGTCATGACCCACTTTCCATTTCTCGTTTTTTTTTACTCTCTCCTCTTCCTTCCCTCTCTTCTCCTTCTTGTACAAAACAATCGACCAGAGTATTTAAGTAAAATTCACGAACACCCTATATCCCACAAAACTTCATATTTCTTACACCTCCTCTCTCACACATCTTTTCTTTCCAATTATAAATAGTGTATGTACTACTTTTCTAATTATGTTTTGAAAATATACTAAAAATCTAACACACTCTAAAATATGCTATCAATATAGATTTTTTTGTAGTATCATTTTTAAAAATAACAACCTAAGGAATTTGATGGGGAGAGTGGTAGTTTACAGTTGGAATGTAAATCCGATCCTATTAATTTAAGACAAATTAGTCAATTATGTCATACACAGTACCAAACTTTATTGATTATGCGACTTACCCGAAACTCTTTTCCCGCCTGCTACAACCCTATACGTAAAAACCATTATATCCTCATCCAATTAGAACTCAAGAATAATTGACTTTTCTGGTTTTTCTTGGGAGTTAACATAAAGCAGCCACTAAATTAAAAACATATTATTAAATACAATTTTTTTTCTCAAAAATACACAAATCTCTATCGATTCTAGACTTCTCATCTTCCTCCATCACTCATCATCTTCTTCCATATCAATCGCTCTCTCCATGTGAACTAATAAACGTCTTGGCCCTGATGGCTACATAGTCGAGTTTCTGAAGGAGACATGGTCAGTTATTAAAAAAGATTTTGTGGTGGCAGTACAATCTTTTTCCAATTTGGTTTTACTCCAAAAGGTGTCAATACTACCATTCTTGCTCTAATTCCAAAGAAAAATGGTAAAGGAGATGAACGACTACCGTCCTATCTTGTGTGTTAATATGGCGTATAAGGTCATCTCCAAACTCATTGCAAATAGGCTAAAGTGTCTGCTCCCAGATTTCATTTCGCTAAACCAATCTGCTTTTGTCAGAGATAGGTTGTTGATGGAGAATGTTTTGTTGGCTTCTGAGATTGTCAAGGATTATCACAAAGAGACTATTTCAGCTAGGTGTGCGCTAAAAACTGATATTTCAAAGGCTTGCGACTCGGTGCAATGGCCTTTCCTCCTCACCATACTCGCTAGTTTGAACTTTCCGCTGCTATTCATTCACTGGATTAAGCTGTGTGTCACTGCTTCTTTTTCTGTTCAAGTCAATGGGGACTAGCTGATTTGTTTTAGAGTGAAAGGGGACTAAGGTTGTTCCCTCTCCTCATATCTCTTTGTCATCTATATGCATGTTCTTTCAAAAATGCTTGCCAAGGCTGCTTTGGACAAGACAACAGGGTATCATCTACAGTGTCAAAAGCTACAACTAACACACTTATGTTTCGCTGATGATTTGTTGGTTTTCACAGATGGGCAGAACGTTCTATAGAAGGGATTTTAGAAGTCTTTACTAAGTTTGCAGCGGTATCTGGTTTGCAGATAAGCCTTGAGAAATCCAAAATTTACGTGGCTGGAGTTGGAGATACAGAGCGGGAGGAGATCCACAGTAATTTCCCTTTTGCTTCAGGATTTACCAGTAAGATATTTGGGTTTGCCTCTACTAACAAAAAGATGACTTCACATGATTATGCTCCCTTACTTGAGGGAGTTAGAGAACGCATAAGCAGCTGGACAGCTCTAAATCTCTCATTTGCTGGTCGGCTACAACTCATTGCTTCTGTTATTCATAGCCTCAATAATATTTTGATGTCAGCTTTCCGCTTACCAAACTCTTGTGTTAAAGAGATTGATAGCATGTGCTCGGCTTTTTTTTTGTGGTCTGGTGCAACACTAAATCCTAAAAAAGCAAAGTTGACATGGTTTGATGTATGTTTTCCCCGAGAGGAGGGTGGTTTAGGCTTTGCGCTCTTTGAGGGAAGTGAATAAGGTGAGCTGTTTGAATCTTATTTGGAGGTTTCTGACTTCAACTTCCTTATGGGTGCAATGGCTGCAGATATACTTACTTCAAAAGAGCTCCTTTTGGTCAATAAAAGTGAGTACCATATTAGGCTCTTGGATGTTGATACATTCAGTGGGCTTTGAGGATACAATCAGTGGGCTTTAAGGTCCAAGATTTCTTAGTAGTTGCTAAGTTTTATCAATTAGCTATGGTTGAGTCTGGGTAGTGTAAAGTAACTATGGTTTGTTTAGGGGTTCTCATGAGTCTCCACTTATATAAGATGTCTAAGAGAGTATGAGGGATTTTTATCGGGTATTTGGTGAGGTCTTTTAGGGGGAGTGGGAGGAGCTCCATTAACAAAATCCCCAGTTCCTTTGTAATTCCCGTTCTATATCTATCATATCCTTTTCTATAAGCAAAACGTATCAAATTGGTCAAACGGGGCGGTATTGATAAATGTCCCACATCGGTGGGATAGAAACTAACACAATGCCATATAAAGCACCACTGGTTCCCCACTCATAAGCTAGCTTTTGTGGTGGGTTCTACCTTGGGGCTTTATTGGTTTGGTTAAGGCCCAATATGATACCAAAGTGTATCAAATTGGTATCAGAGCAGTTCGATCCAATGAGATTTGGTGACAACTTTGTGGAGGTTCCGATCTTCTTTGGCGATAAAGATCCTGAGAAGTGGATTTCAGAAGTCGAAGAATATTTCAATGATCAGGGATTCTATGAAGAAAGAAAGGTTTCTTTTGCGTATGGTTTTATGGAAGGTGAGGCTCGGTTCTGGTTTGAGTCTCGAACTTCTATGAATCATTTCAAGTTGGACAGAGATCAAAGCTGGATTGTTGAGGAGGTTTGGGAACAACGAAAATCTAGAGTATCTCAGTCTAATATCAGAAATCAAGCAAGCTTTTCTGGAGTTGAAGCAGTTACGCAGGGAGCCATCAGAAAAAACGGAAAATCTAAGTGATGATGAACAAGAGGAGGAGACTGCAGCAAGTGTGGTGGTGTCAAAGAGTAGCAGAAGAAGATGAGGTGTTTGTATCGCTGGATAATCTCTTCCGAAAAGAACAAACGGTGTGTGCAAAAAGAGCAAGATGTTGAGAAGAATAAACCTGCCCGCCAAGTGTTCGATCAAAGGCCTATGGAAGAAAAGGGAACACGAAGAAGAAAAAGAAGAAGAGATGGAAAACGGTTTCAACGATTGATGGGTCTGAAAGTGGTTTCAAATTCAAAGGAGATAGAGGCTTTGTACAGCTATTCACAAAGAGAATAGAAGAACATATGAACTTCTATGTGTCGCAGGTGTTAGAGGAACATCAAACCATAGGGAACAAGCAGCTAAGCCAAATCATGCCTACCAGGTGTTCGAGGAATTGTCTCAAAGAGGGGAAAAGACCACCACGAAGAGAATTCGAAGAAGTTCACACAGGCTAAGGGGTTTAAATACAAAGCTGGAATAGTGAAATTGGGGACCTCTCGAATCCAGATGAAGAACATACATGACAGACCAGACATAACTATATTGGTCTATGCTGGAAAAAACTATCATTTGCTATCCGCCAGCCAAGTATTTAACAAGAGGTTGAGGGGAGATAATAGAGTCACGAGAAAGAAAAAGAAGAAGCGATGGAAGTATCATTCAAATAACTATAACCCATATGGAGTGGCAGAGGGATGTGTGAAAAGTGAAAGAGTGATGCTGAAAATTGTTGCAAGATGGTGGAACTGTGGTCTGTTGAAAGTTTGGTTGAGATGGGGAATAAGAAGACATGTGTCAAGATGAAGATGCACCACCGAACGTTCAACAAAAGTTGTTGTGGCTGTTACAAAAGAAGAAAAACATGATGAAGATGGAGTATGCGAGCAAGGGTATCGCGCACTACCTATATGTTCATCAATGGGTGTATGAAAAGCTGTCGTTGAGATATCTAACAGTTTTGAAGAAGCTCGCCAACTGGAGGAAACACAAATTCAAGCAAAAAACGCAACAAGCATGAGAAGAAGAATAAAGAGAGGTTCTCTAGAAATCAGGTTGTCTTTACATTGAACTTTATACTCAAGTTCAAGTATTTATGAGAAACGCATCCAGGAATGGTGTAAGAAAGGGTCGTGGAAAGGAGAACATGTTGAGGTAGAGAGGAAGATAGACTATACCAAGCCACATAGGGTCAAGTGCAAAACTGTGAAGCTGGACTGGACAAAGCTAATTTGGCTTCGAAGATTGCACATGTTCATACGTGAAAGAATGGGAATAGAGAGAGAAGACGCAGAGCCTTGACATGACGTACATGACAGTTGGCGAAATGACTGACAAAATAGGGTTGATAAGCTGGGTTGTGGTGTATTTAAAGAGCATAACAACAAATGCATCAAATTATCTTGGACGTGCTGAAAGTGGGAGTCAGGACAGCTAAAGAGATGATGAGTTGGTCTAGCAGAAAGAGACACAAATTTGGGCAGAAGCAAAAGAAGAGGGTAATGTTGTTATTTACTTTTCACACAAAGAAAGCTTTTGTTGAGCAGATTTTCAGAGTGAAGAAGAGTACAAGGCTGAAGCCTAAAAGAAAACTTACTAAGCTCAACAATTGTGTCTTTGCATTGATTGGTGTAAAGCTGGTATTGAGAATGATGACAGTTGATAAGAAGCTCTCCATGACAAGCGGAAGAGAGCCAAGTTTAGAAAGAACATATTTCTCTGCTTTAAGAAGATTCAGTGGAAGGGATTTATGGTTGATCATACGAAAATCAGATTAAAGGGATGGAAGAAACCTCCTAAATCAACAGAGATCGAGCACATGTGGCAGAAAAATACAAAAATCAGATTGCTTGGAGTAAGGATGAAGGTTATGGGGGGGGGTTGACAACATGAAAGCATTATATGGGAGACATGGTGTTAGCTCGGAAATAGTGGCACTGGTTCTTACTGTTGGGTTCATGGGCGTGTTAAAAATGATGAGGATCATTCTTCTTTTAACATTGCTGCTGAAATGGAAGTCTCAACAAAACAGAAGCAGACAGTAAGACTAGTTGGGATGGATTTCTTGCTGTGTACCTAATCATTATGGCCGAAAGGGATAAAGAAAAGAATGGAGAGGCTTGGGAAAGTCTTCGTGATGAGGGAAAACCTTGGGAATTAAAGCTGTGGTTTCAACCTGCAAATCTGAGGTTTGAACAGCTTATCATTTTTTCTACCTCAGTGTTGTCTTTTGCAGAGCAGTATACACACAGAGAAATTATCGAAGACACACTGGACTATGAGAGATGTCAGTTACAAGTAAGAGACAGAAGGCTGACACAATATCTCCAAGTCGAATCAAAATTGTTTTTGGTGGCAAAAGATAATACGGGGACAGGGCATGAAGAGGTTTTGGTGAAGTGGGACGTGCGGCCAGAATATGGATATCGTTGGAAGCTCAAGAGAGAAGTTGGCTAAACAGCTTTGAACCAACCTTGAGGACAAGGTTGTTTTCAAAGGCTGGGGTAATGATACATTCAGTGGGCTTTGAGGATACAATCAGTGGGCTTTAAGGTCCAAGAGTTTCTTAGTAGTTGCTAAGTTTTATCAATTAATTATGGTTGAGTCTAGGTAGTGTAAAGTAACTATGGTTTGTTTAGGGGTTCTCATGAGTCTCCACTTATATAAGATGTCTAAGAGAGTATGAGAGGGTATCGAGTATTTGGTGAGGTCTTTTAGGGGGAGTGGGAGGAGCTCCATTAACAAAATTGGTGGGATAGAAACTAATACAATGCCATATAAAGCACCACTGGTCCCCCCACTCATAAGCTAGCTTTTGTGGTGGGTTCTACCTTTGGGGCTTTATTGGTTTGGTTAAGGCCCAATATGATACCAAAGTGTATCAAATGGTATCAGAGCATTCTGATCCTTGGACATGCGACGTCCGGCTGGAGAGGAGAGAAACGGGAGAGGAGTGAATGGGAGAGGCCCAAAAAGTAACAGCTGCCCGCGTACCAGCCACCAGCGACGTGGACGTCGCTTGTTCAAACGGGGCGGTATTGATAAATGTCCCACATCGGTGGGATAGAAACTAACACAATGCCATATAAAACACCACTGGTCCCCCCACTCATAAGCTAGCTTTTGTGGTGGGTTCTACCTTTGGGGCTTTATTGGTTTGGTTAAGGCCCAATATGATACCAAAGTGTATCAGATGTGGAAGAAGCTCCTCAAGTATCGTTGTGTTGCTTATGGCTTTCTAAAGTATGAGGTTCATAATGGGGAAAATTTTTTCTTTTGGCATGATAATTGGTGTCAATTGGGCGTTTACTGCATATTACTGGGCAGTGAGGCTGTATTGACATGGTGTATTGGCCTCCAGGACACTGTCGATGGGGCTCTGGACAATCACAGACGTCGCAAACACCGAACAGTAGCTCTAAAATCAGTTGGAGACAATCATGGATGAGCTTCGCTCTTGCGGTATGGGCACTTCTACTGAAAAATTTTTCTTTAAAAAGGGAAAGGGGATAACTATAAGGCGTCTTTTAACACGAAAGACACTTGGGAAGCCCTTAGAGTTCTAAAGCGAAAGCGAGCCTCGAGCCATGTCATATGGTTTTCATAGGCCACGCCAAAATATGATTTCCTAGCTTGGCTAGCAATTCTTGATCGACTATCGACTGAGGAACGAATATGACGATGGAATGTTGGAGCAAACACAGCTTGTGTGCTGTGTCAACACAATCTTGAAACCCATAATCACCTATTCTTCTCTTGTCGTTATTCACAGGAAGTTTGGTACGGTTTTACTTCAAAGCTCGTCATGACTCGCTATACCACGGTATGGCATCATATTATCAACCTGCTCACAGATAACTCCCTGAGACATGATCGATTGTTTTTCGTAAGATACATTTTTCAGCTTTCTATCCATTCTTTATGGGGGAGAAAAACGGTCGGCAGCAAGGAGAAACCCCTTTCCCGGCGAGGCAGTTTATTCAACGACTCGACCAGCAGGTTGGCAACCGGATTTATTCCATTCAGCTCCAAAGAGATGCTAAATTCGATAACTGTCTGCTGACTTGGTTTGCAAGTAACTAAAAGCATGGGCTTCCACACCGATATTCTTTGATTTTTAAATTTATATTCTCTTTAATCTGTAAGCAAATTTAATTTTAAAAAGCTGCATTCCCTGTAAACCCTATTTTTTCTACTAAATTTTACATTTTATTCAAAAAAAAAGGATAAGAAAAATAAAAAGTGTAGAAAAAAATAAAATTGGATGGTCGATGGGCGCGCATTTAACGTGAACGTCACTTGTCATTAGAGGAGGATATATTGTTGAGATTGAGTTTGTGTGGACTAGTCTGAAAATAACATGAAGAACTTTGGATGATAATATTGATAGAGATGACTACATGATTATGTACTCGAAGAGTTGAATTTGTAAACTGTGTATCTTATATACAGAAGGGATTACATCGAGATATATATACATGAGTCGAGAGAGAGAGGTGCTCTAGGGTTAGCTAAGTATGGAATGTAATATACAAGGAAATGAGATATTGCAGAAGTGATGGTGTGATACTCGCATATCCTTGACATGATACTGTCGTATCCTTAACATCCCCCCTCAAGATGGAGGGGCAGATGTCACTCCAATCTTGTTGCGAAGTGTCAAGAACCGATGACGCATTAAAGGCTTGGTGAGGGCGCAGCAAGCTGGTCCGTTGTATGAACATGTGAGACCCGGAGAAGACCACGTTTTAGCTGACCTCTTATGAAATAGTAGTCAATAGCTATGTGTTTCATCCTTGAGTGAAACACCGGATTTGCGTAAAGGAATGTGGCTCCCACATTGTCACAATATATCACCAGTGGTGCAGTGCGGTGGATCCCAAGCTCAGACAGGAGGTTGCAAATCCATTGTAGCTCAGCAGCTGTGTTCGCTACAGCTCTGTATTCAGTTTCTGTGGAAGATCGAGCCACGCCATTTTTTTTCTTGCGGACCAAGAGATAGGAGTTTTACCAAGATAAACAATGTAGGCATTGGTTGACACATAGTCATGTGAGTCCCCTGCCCAGTCTGCATCAGAGTACGCATGTAAAGAGAGGAGATTTGCAGCAAATAAGAATATACCATGAGTTGGTGTACCGGCAAGATAGCGGAGAACTCTCTTGGCGGCTTGCCAGTGAACGTCTGTGGGGCGGTGCATGAATTGCGATAGTCGGTTAACCGCAAATGCTATGTCAGGCCTTGTGAAAGCAAGGTATTGGAGACTTCCAACAAGTTTACGATAAGGAGTAGGATCCAATAACGTGTTGCCGGATTTGATTGTGATTTTTGGAGAAGATGCCATTGGAGAGCTGACAGCATTTGCAGTAGTCATGTCGTAGGTGTAAAGCAGATCAACAATATATTTGCGTTGTGACAAGTGAAGTCCTTTGCTGGTGCGATGTGCCTCAAGACCAAGGAAATAATTGAGATCTTCAGGGTCTTTGACGGAGAATCTGTCAGCTAGGAGATTAAGAACCCGTTGAACTTGTGCTCCATTGCTACCCGTTATGAGAATGTCATCGACATACACGAGAAGGTAGACGTAGTCCTTGCCATGTCGAAGAACAAACATGGATGTATCTGCAAGCGAGTTAACAAAACCTACACCCACCAAATAATTCTTCAATTCAGTATACCATGCCCTTGGTGCCTGTTTAAACCGTATATGGCTTTGCGTAGACGACAAACATAGTCCGGGAAATCAGAGTTGACAAATCCAGGTGGTTGTTC